>CAWUFW010018807.1:0-208841 GCA_963921515.1 Calotriton arnoldi | reverse complement strand
TTAGCAATAAAGTAAGCATAACTTTTCAAATACTACAAAAAGCAATCGAAGTTTACTATCATAATGCAATACTAATACTAATGACAGTGGTGAACAAGTGGATGTATGTCTCTTGTAATAACACGAACCCAGGAAACTCTGGACTGCTGCAGCTTTGCAAGAAGTATTGCAACGCTGTATGTTAATCTCAAGTGTGTGTTGCATGAATTGCAAAACATGGTGCAGCACTGTATGTACCATACCTCGCATCACAGTGATATCGTCAGCTTGCTTCCACTAACAAAAATCTTGTTCGTTGAGCACGCAACAAGATTTAGCCATGCTTTTGGGTGTTGAGACAAAATATCGAGGCAATAATATCAACTGACACAAATATTGAGTTCGAAATATTGTGACACAGAAATATCATGAGCAAGAATATCGGGGACAAGAATATCGATTTTAAGGTAAGTAATATCGATGATAAAAATATTGTTGTTAATAATATCGTTTTTTTATTATTTTTGGGTATTTTAATATAAATGTTAATTGTATATGTTTTAAAATGTTTGTTTAAATATTGTTCATTTTTTATGTAATCGTTTTTTGTTATTTTTAGTACCGTAGCGGGTTGTGGGGTTTATAGGGCAGTAGGGAGGGAAGTAAATTTAGGAAAAATAATTAAACTTTATTTTAATTAATATTAGTTATTTGGTTGATAATTATATAAGTTAATTGCATAAATAATGGGGTTTTTTAAGTTTGAGGTGTGGGTTCTGTGTTTTGTAGGGGTATAGGGTGGGAAGTTAATTAATAATAATTTATTAATAATTATTTCGTAATTATTTCTAATTATTTAATTGATAATTATTTATGTTAATTGTATACATTTTTTTTAAAAAGTTACATTTAATGGTACTACCTCAGCGGTCAAACACAATGAGTCAGACTACCTCCATGCCTCTCAGAACCCACAGAGCTCAGCTGCGGAGTGCCCCAGGGCTCCTTCCTGAGCCCCATCCTCTTCATCGTCTACATGGCCCCCCTCGCAGCCATCGTCAGGAACCATGGACTCAGCATTGTCTACTATGCTGACGACACCCAGCTGATCCTCTCCCTCATCAATGAAGCCACAGCCACCAGAATCAACTTCCACTGCGGGACGAAGGCTGTTGCCACCTGGATGAAAGACAGTGGCCTCAAACTGAACTCAGACAAGACTGAAGTACTCATCTTGGGACCCACCCCCTCAGCTTGGGATGACTCCTGGTGGCCCGCCGCATTAGGAACCCCAACATACCATGCATGAAACCTCAGCATCATACTGAACTCCTCGCTCACAATGTACCGCCAGATCAACGCCGTAACCTCATCGTGGTTCCACACGCTCCGCCTGCTTTGAAAAACATTCAAATGGATCCCCACTGAATCCAGAAAGACGGTCACCCATGCACTCATCAGCAGCAGACTAGACTATGGCAATGCACTCTACGCCGTCGTCACCCAGAAAGTCTGGGGGGAACTACAGAACGTTCAAAATGCCGCAGCCAGACTGGTCCTCAACATCCCCCACTGCAGCCACATCACCAAACACCTTTGAGATTCACTGGCTCCCAGTCAACAAAAGAATCACTTTCAAGCTCCTCACACATGCTTATAAAGCCCTCCACGATGCAGGACCAGCAAATCTGAGCCACCACCTCTCATTCCAAGTACCCGCCAGACACCTGCGCTGTGCCCAACTGGCCCTGGCCACAGTCCCAAGGATCCACAAGACTAGAGCCAGAGGAAGATCCTTCTCCCACCTCGCTGCCAAGACCTAGAACACCCTGCCTCTCCACCATAGGCAATCCCCGTCGCTGATCCAATTCAGGAAGGATCTCAAGACCTAGCTCTTCGGCTGCACCCCAGTGCCCACACGGATAAGCAGCCCCCCCCCTAGCACCTTGAGACCCTCACGGGTGAGTAGCAGCACTTTATAAACCCCTGATTGATTGATGCAGGTTGTGAGTTTTGTATGGGTACAGGGTGGGAAGTATTTTAATTATAATTATTCAAATAGCATTTATTATTAAAAATAATTGTTTAATTGATAATTCATTATGTAAATTGTGTAATATACATTTTTGGGGGTGTTTTGTGTTTTTGTATGGGTAAAGGATGTGTCGGAAATTACAATAATTAATAAATATTTTTAATTATTAATAATTGTTAAATTGATAATTAATTGTGTAAATTTGTAAATACAATTTTGTTTATCTTATATGTGTGAGTTGTATTTGTAGAGGTAAAGGGTGATAAGTTAATTAAATATCATTAATGTTTTCTTAGTTAATTAGTAATATTAATTGTTTAATTGATTATGGATTATGTACATTTTTAAATTAATGTTTTCTTTAAATTTATATTTTAGGTGTGGGTTGTTTGTTTTGTACTGATAAGGGTGAAAAGGTAATTAAATGTAATTGTTTTATTAGTATTTATATTTTAATAGTTATTTAATTATGTTAAATGTGTAAATATTATACATTTAAATATACATTTTAGATGTGTGCTGTGTCGCTTGTAGAGGTATAGGGTAGAAAGTTATGTGAGTAATAAAATTAAAAAGAGAAACCTTTTTTATTTTAATTTATTATTGTATGTGTTAATTGTGTTATGCTTTTTAATTGTAAATATTATTGTATTTATTGGTTGTTATTATTTTGACAATATATTTTGGTATTTTGATAAGAAATAATATTTGTATTAATTTATAATATGTATTAAACATTGTAATAAATACAAAATTTGTTAATTTTTATAATAAATTGATTTTTTATATTTAAATATTTACATTTTTTGGTATCCACTATAGTTTTGAAATTATTTATTTAACTTGAAGTGAAATAGTCTGTTTCTAATGCTGCATAGAGTGCAGTGGTAGTAGTGAATTTTACCTGTCGGCAATCCAAAACTTTCCCTACTGTTACACTGACTGGAGTAGGAATGGTAAATTTTACCCCTCCGCAATCCAACTCTTTCGCTACTGTTGCACTGACTGGAGTGGAATAATACATTTTACCCCTCTGCAATCCAACACATTCCCTACTGTTGCACTGAGTGGACTGGGAATAGTAAATTTTACCCCTCCGCAATCCAACACTTTCCCTACTGTTGCATTGACTGCAGTGGGAATTGTAAATTTCACCCGTCCGCAATCCAAGACTTTCCCTACAGTAGTACTGAGTGGAGTGGGAATAGTACATTTTACCCCTCCGACATCCAACACTTTCTCTAGTGTTGCATTGATTATAGCGGGACTTGTCAATTTTACACCTCTTGATTTCGACATTTTGTCTACGATTTATAAGTTGTTGTGGGAATAGTATATGTATTAACTTAAACATTTTGTAATTTACTTTATATATTTACATTTATATTAATATGTTTTTGGTTCTTTAAAATTATAATATTTATAATTATGAATGTTTTAATATGTTATTTATTTGTAGTAAATTCTCCATTTTTATTTTACTTGAGTTTTTTATTTGTAATTAAAATGGTTTATTTTTAAATATTTTATTTTATTGGATATATGTATATATATTTATTTTTTATATGGGGACATTTAAAAAGTATTAAAAAATAATATAAATTAAAATTTTAATTTTGTAATATTTTTAAATTAGATCTATGCAAATAAAAATATGTGTATTAATATATATGTTTGAATTTTCTTAATTTTTTTTTTATATCAAACAAATCATTAAATATATTTTATTTTGATTATATTAGTATTATTATTTAATTTAATGAATGTTTATTTTTTTAATTTATATATACTTAAAAATCTATATTTTAGACAACTATATCATTGAAAACAATATTTATTTCTGATATTTTTGTAATTTTAATTATAAGTATAGGAGTCGATATTTTTAAAATCAATATTTTTGACTCAATATTTTTGTATGTAGATATTTTGGTAGTCAATATTTTGTCAGTGAACCATGCTTTTGTTAACTTTCATTTGGTTTTGAATGCTTTTTACATATTCATGGGCATTGTCGAAACATTTGAGGAATTCTTCATTATGGAAAATTGGCTTTTTTGCAGTCTTCAATCCTTTACATTATAAAACTAGAGGCATTTTTAAACTTTAGCTTTTACATTAAGCCATGTTATTCTTTCTTCAAGGAAGTGTCTATGGCAACGGTCCCCTGTGGGTTCACAATGCCTACTCATTGGGTACGCCATTGCTTTTAAAATTAAATAATATTAGCAGATTAGTAAAGTGAATATAAATAAAGAAGCACAACTGAAAATTGAAATTTTTTAAACAATCTCTAAATGTGAAGGAATATGAAATTGGAGGCTAAAAATTAAATTGGTACCATAAGATTGATTCATGTGATCAGCGCAAGTGCATCAAACAGAATATAGTATGAATAATAGGTGGCCTCGATTGAATTTAGAAAAGCTCCAGCCTTCCCATTAAAACTAAAATTTAGTTTTTTTTTATAGTTGTTTGTGAATTAAATAACATATTTCATAATTTATGTATTTATGTGATGATTGCTTGTTTCCATATTTTTGTGTATTATTTTGCAGTCCAAATTATTGAAATTGCTTAGGCAGGGTCCCTGTATTCAAATAATAACTCAGTTGGGGGTCCCTAAATTCCAATAATGATTCAGTGAGTGTCCCAGAATTCCATTAATGATTACTTTGGGGTCCACAGAAGTCGAAAGGTTAAGATTCACTGGTCTATAGCATAGCTATTTTGAGCTTGCTATAAAGAGCTCAAAATTTCCCCGTTTCAAATATGCTAAAATGTTTCAGGAATATTGTAAGAAAAGTGCCTAATTCTGAGAATCATTTTACTCATCTGGTCCTAATTTTGAAAAGCCTGAAGTACATACCACTGGTTGGAGGAGACAACTTAGGGCCCGATTATGACTTTGGTGGTGCTGCACTGGCTCTCTGCCGACACAGCACCGCTAAAGCCGTGCAAGGACCACCCACCTGTTTACGAGTTTTTCTCGTACAGGCGGATGGTACGTTTGCGGTTTCCAGGGCGGTGCCCTGAAAAAGGACACCGCAATGGGAATGGCAAAAATGTCCCAGCATGGCATGGACGGTGATGTCCATGTCGTGCTGGAACTGGTGGGGGAATATAGACAGAGGGGCACATGTTGTGCTGCCCTGAATGTATCCCCATGGCGGGGGAGACATGGAGGCCTCCTTTGTTTCTCCACCTCCATCCTTTTCATGGTGGGGCTCCCACCATGAAATGGCTAGCGGTGGCGAAACTCGTAATATGCTGAGCGGGACTGTGCCAGTCCCGGTCAGCATATTGCATTGAGCCTCTGTTGTGCCACCGCCAGGGAACAGCTGTTTCCTGGTGCAGCCAGACTATATGTAGTCGTAATACGGCGGACGGACCACCACCCACCACGAGTGCGGTGGTCATAATCAGGCCCTAACTCTGCATGAATCTGTTTTAAAAAGAACAAAAGCATTACACCTGCCCTGGTATTAAAAAAATGCACCAGCATTGTGAGTATTTTTAATCATCATAGTTATTGCAACATTTTCAGATTCCTGCCACTTTGTAAGTTTGAGACCCCGAGATGTATTCCACTTGAAACATTTCTCAAAATAATCAGTTCAACACTTAAACTTGATCCGAAACTCTGAGTTCAATTACCTAAAGTTAGCACTGGAAGTGCTAATTTGAGACATATCTCTGCTACATTTGTTGGGTTGACTGGTGTCTCAAATTGTTGAACAACTGGAGCAGCAGTATTTTACCACCTTAGACAGTAATCAGTGGTGTCCCGTCAGTGTAAATGTGAAGGACTTTACTACTTTTGGCTGCAAATCTACCTGCATTTGTTGACATATCTAAAGAAACAACAGAAAGCAACAATATAGCATGCCACAAAGCGATATAACAACACAACTAAAACATGACAGGACAAAACTCAACAAAGCACTTAAAAAAGAACGCAACAAAAAAAACACAGAAAATACAACAGCAACACAATGCAATAAAGCAGCAAAAAAAATTAACTCTACAAAATCAACGTAGCACATCACCACCACAACAAAATACAACACATCAAAATGCATAAATATCATTGGGACATATTACCACCTTCGGAAGTCTGCTTTCATCAGACAGTGGTGAAAGTTGTTTGCACCAAGCGCTGCCTTACCATCAAGGACATGTAATAGAACCAGTCAAAAATGTGTTATGACATGTCAGGTACTCGATCATGAAAGGAGGCTGAGAATGGATGTTAGACAGACAATCCTCTGTCAAGGCGGATGCCAGAGAATTGTGATCATTTTCAATTCGTCAATGTGAAACCAATGTGTTTTTGAAAGGAATTGCAGTCTACTGCTTGTGGTCTAGGGCGATGAGCTTTACAAATTCTTGAAATATGGGGCATGCAGGCAAGAAAGAGAACCATTTAAGATCCTTGAGATTCAAAATCCCCCAAAGAGATGAAAACACATGCTGCTCCTTGGGTCAGGTTGCAAAATGTTCATCTGTGCTGACATTCTATTAATTTGGCATTGGGAAAGTGATTGCTTGAAACTAGATAACTACTATATAAATTAGTAAATAAACAATATTATTAAGATTAGAGTATTTCTACAACATCAAATGCCCCAACCAGGTACTGGCCATATGTTCTGCCTGTCGGGATGTACTTCAGGGCTGCTTCTTGACTTCTGAAAAATACATGATAAAATGATGAGCAAGTGGATCCGAAACAATGACCTAAATAGATTTTTCAGGTTGGAAAAACGGTCCTGCAGAAAATGCTGTTTTCTGCCTGGATATGTCTCTCTTGCTTTGTCTCAAAATGAAGTTTTATCAGAGTGCCCCCAGAGCTATTGTGCATGCTGCACTAGGAGAGATACTTAGGGTAGAAGCACCACTGGACTTGCAGTACCTCTAGGTGCACCTTAAATGGTCCGATCAGGTTCTGCATCCATCACAGAGGCCCATCCCCACTATTGCTTGGTAACCAGAGATAGGAGGACATGACGTGAGCCTGGAGCAATACTGTTGAGATGGCATTGGACCAATACTACTATGCACTGCTGTGGATGCATAGAAGCTTTAATTTCGGGTAGTCCTGTCTCTTTGGTGACACCCTGATGCAAGGAGCTGTGGACTGGAGCGCCCCTAGAGGAGGCAGGAAATAATGCGCGGATGGGAGTTCAGATCTTTGCAATACTGAAATTAACTTGACATAGCATTTCGTTCTGGAGGTGGAGCTTGGGCTTTAACTCTCACCATTATTAGTTCTTCCATTTGCTAGTGCATTGTTGGGCGCCTTACAGAAAGATGCTGGAATCATACCTGTTTCGACCATAGCAGTCACTGAGCACACGTGCTCTGTGGCAATCGTGCAATATAACTAATCCAGTAACATTTTTCACGGGGTGTTCTTTACCTGCTTCTGTTGTCCATTCCTTACAGCACCTGTATGGCAGATGCAACTTATTCATGGAGGCACATTTCTTATTCTGCAGCTCTTCTGTTTAGCCAGCCTTAAATGGGAGGGGTATGCCTGACATATGTCCCATATGCGCTCAGTCAAATGTGTGACAAGAAAGGTTCCTTGACTCAGTAAGGTCTCTGTAGAACACGTGTTGTAAAAAGATCTTACACCGAACATTAGGCCATGGCAAGGAGCTGTTGTACTAACAAACTTCAAAACTCTTACTATTCGGTACAGAATGCCATATTCCAACTGCAAATATTTGAGGAGCTCCAACATTAAGGATGTGCGTGAAACCCAAAATCTCAGAAAAGTACACAAGGCAGCAAACCACAACTAAAGATGTAGATGCTACCGCTTTTCACAAGCTTAATTGAGGGTACATGATCTCTTGGTTTGGGCTTAACAGGTTTGCATATGATTAATCCGTGTCTGTGGCAGAATGACCAAAAAATGATTGACTGGAATGGGGTCCAGAGACAACGTTTTGGGTGAGATTATTTCAATCATCCCTGCCATCAATGTTTTTGTTTTGTTTTTCATTGAGTGCGATGGAAATGCCACGTTGTGGGTCCCATAGCTCACAATGCTGCAGTATTCAAACTGCAGCCTACTGGTGAGGACCAAAAAGGCTAAAACATGTCTAGGAACCTTTTGTTCCCGTTCATAGTGGACGAGACCTGGTGATTTGTGTTGGACATTCCCTTCTGGAGGCAGTGGAAAAATTGATTCCCATCTGATTGGTCCCAGCCTGTAGTGGCCCAGTGAGAACCCTGCGTGATTGTCTGTGGCTGTGATTAATTCAGGCATTGTGCCCTTCTCCGGTATATTTTTTCAAAAGTAAGACCTGGTCATATATAATGTTTACATGTGAATGTGCACAACCAAACAGCAGCTGGGAAGAAGGTCACTTGTACATGGGAAGGCACAAGATGCGGTAGTAGCAATTTCATACATCATCATTCAAGTCTGAATTCATGAAAACGTTTGTTATAATATGCAAGCTTGTTTTGGAATTTAAAAGAAGAGCTTGCTGTCACTAGGGTAGAATGATCTAATGGTCATGTTGACCTCCTGGTGTGGGTGTAATGACTCAAAGATGCTCACCCATACTTAGCTGAGAAAAAATAGAGAAATAAGACCATGTCGCAGCAGCATAAGGTTCTGGTGAATGCCTTCATCAGTAAAGAATGGTGGTCTGACTCTTAGGGGTTCATTATGATGTCGGTCAGAGTTGCCTCCGAACAACATCGCCACGGTCTTGGGACCAACCGACCTCCGGTTGGCGGTCCAAAAACCGCAATTATGATGCGACCGCACATGGTGCGGTCGCAAGCTCCCATTTCTCTATGGGAGCTAGTGCTGCAGTCGGAAAATGGCCGCAGCACAAGCTCCCATTGAGAAATGGGAGCAAGTGCTGCAGTCGGAAAATGGCCGCAGCACAAGCTCCCATTGAGAAATGGGAGTTTCTGTTAAATACCTGCACCATGTGGCAGGCACCACTAGGTGCCTGCCACACAGTGCAGCGATTAATAGGGGCTACCATAGGTGCCCCCCAGGCCTCCAACTGGAGGCTGCTGAGGCATGAGGGCCCTGCTAGGGGCCCCCAAAGTAGCTTTTAGGCACGCTTTTCATGTCGGAAAGCCCGACATGAAAAGCCTGTTGGAAACTGACATCATAATCCCCAAGATGGAAACACTGTCCATAGGGGATTATGTGCCGCCTCTGACTGGCCGGCGGGATCCTTGAACCCATCGGAAGTCAGTCGGTTCAACCGGTCGGTTTAAGCTCCGACCACCTACATTGTAATTAGGCGGTCTGACTTTAAACCTACGATGTCGACTGGTGAGCCTCCGACGAGCGGTTGGAGACTCACCGACCGACATTGTAATAGGGGCCTATATGTCTGAGACCTGTTTTTGGCAATCTAGCAAAGATCTCATTTCAAGTTTGATTGGGCCAGGTTGTATGTCACTATAGTGAGATCAACTGTATTGACTCCACAGTATCGACTACCAACATATTGTCATGGTAAGCTTGTACAGGGAAGTATCGATTTAGCACTCTAAACTCCACATCCACTTACCTTCATGATAGGTTGGCAGTCAATATTGTGGCCTCAACATAAGTGCAGGTCAATATTTAATCTTTAATATCGTAGTAGAGCACCTTGTACAGCAGGGTCTTCTTGGCATATAAGAAGGAGAATGACCTTCCGCCAAAATGTGCTAATCAGAGTCTGCTATTTCCCAAATATTTAACATATAGCATAGCAAGAGTCCCAACTTCACAGGCTCGTCGCTTGGACTAAATGAGGATTTATAATACATTAAATATTACAAAAAGAAATATTACAGAAAGTTCTGCATGTTTAAAAGAAAATAAATATTTCCAATTCTTGGGGTTTGCTTTTTTAAATTAACCTACAAAGAGTGGGTGTGTGAGTGGCTGTATAGGTATGTGAGTGTGTGTGTGAGTGGCTGTATGGGTCTCTTAATGGGTGTGTGAGTGGCTGTATTGGTCTGTGAGTGGGTGTATGAGTGACTGTATGGATGTGTGCATGGCTGTGTAAGTGGGTGTAAGAGTTTCTGTGTGGATCTGTGAGTGGGTGGCGAGTGTCTAAGTGGGTCTGTGAGTGGATGCATGAATGTTTGAGTGGGTCTGTGACTGGATGCATGAGTGTCTGAGTTGGTCTATGAGTGGGTGAATGAGTGTCTGAGTGGGTCTGTGAGTTGGTGCATGAGTCTGAGCGTGAGTGAGTGGGTGCGTGAGTGTCTGGTTGGGTCTGTGAGTGGTTGTGTGAGTCTCTGAGTGGGTCTGTAAGTGGGTGAGTGAGGTTCTGAGTCAGCCAATCAGTGGTGTGTGAGTCTCTGAGTGGATCTATGAGTGGGTGCATGAGTCTGTGAGTGGATGTATGAATGGGAACATGAGTGTCTGAGTGGGTCTGTGAGTGTGTGGGTGAGTGTCTGAGTGGGTCTGTGAGAGCATGAAAGAGTCTCTGAGTAGATCTGTAAGATAGTGCATGAGTGTCTGATTGGATCTGTGAGTGGGTGTGTGAGTGTCTGAGTGGATCAGTGAGTGGATGCATGAGTGTGTGAGTAGGTGTGTGAGTCTCTGAATGGGTCTGTAAGCGTGTGTGAGTCTCTCAGTGGGTCTGTGAGTGGGTGAATCAGTGCTTGAATGGATCTATGAGTGGGTGCATAAGTGTCTGAGTGTGTCTGTCAGTGTGGGTGTGAGTCTTTGAGTGGGTCTGTGAGTGGGTTCATGATTGGATCTGTGAGTGGGGGCATGAGTGTATGAGTGGGTCTATCAGTGGGTGCATGGTAAACAACATAGGGGGCACATGGGAGCAGGTGCTCATACCAGCTACCCCTTTGACTGTACTCAAGTCCAGATTGTCTGCAGTCCGCTACACTCTGCTGCCTTCAGTTTTGTGCCTCCTCTTCTCATTTTCTGTACATTTTTCTGCCTCTTCTCTGCTTGCTTCTGCCATCTATGTTCCCTCGTTCTGCCCGTTACTGTGCCTCTTTCTTCTCGCTCCTGACCTTTATTCTGCCTCTTGCTGCTCATTTCTGACCTCTATTTTGCCTCTTGCTGCCTGTTTCTGACCTCTTTTCTGCCTCTTTCTGCTCATTCTGCCCATTATTTTGCCTCTTTCTGCTCGCACCTGACCTTTATTTTGCCTCTTTCTGCTCATTTCTGACCTTTATTCTACCTCTTGCTGCTCCTTTCTGACCTCTATTTTGTCTCTTTCTGCTCTTTTCTGACATTTATTCTGCCTCTTTCTGCTCATTTCTCACCTTTATTTTGCCTCTTTCTGCTCGTTTCTCACTTTTATTTTGCCTCTTTCTGCTCGGTTATGACCTTGATTCTGCCTCTTTCTGCTAATTTCTGATCTTTATTTTGCCTCTTGCGATTGCTTCTGACCTCTATTATGCCTCTTTCTGCTCGTTTGTCACCTTTATTTTGCCTCTTTCTGCTCGTTTCTGACCTTTATTTTGCCTCTTTCTGCTTGTTTCTGACCTTTATTCTACATCTTTCTGCTCGTGGCTGACCTTTATTTTGCCTCTTTCTAATCATTTGTTACCTTTATTTTGCATTCTTCTGCTTTTTGTTGACCTCTATTTTGCCTCTTTCTGCTTGTTTCTGACCTTTATTCTGCCTCTTGCTGTTCGTTTCTGACCTTTACTTAGCCTCTTTCTGCTTGATGCTGACCATTATTTTGCCTCTTTCTGCTGTTTTCTAGGGGTGGGCGGAATTTGCGTAGTCGCGCTACGCAAAGCTCCGCGAAACGGTAAAAAATCTCCACAAGTTCCGCAAACACGCGGAATTGCTTGTTCCGCCCGTTCGCGATGCTTTTTTCCTGTTTGCGAACGCTGTTTGCGTGCTCGGGGGGAAATATCTCGCGAACACACATTTTGAAAGCGCAAACAAGCAAAACATTCCGCGAAGCAGCGGATCGCAGAATTTTTGGCAATTTCGCGTTCTTTGCGGAACGCGAAATTACCCAAATTCCGCGAGCGGAACGGAATTTACCGCCCAGGCCTACTGTTTTCCACCTTTATTTTGCCTCTTTCTGCTAGTTTCTGATCTTTATTCTGCCTCTTTCTGCTCGTTTCTGACCTTCATAATACCTTTTTCTGCTCCCTTCTGATCCTTATTTTGCCTCTTTCTGGTCATTTCTCACCAGTATTTAGCCTCTTTCTGCTCGTTTCTGACCTTTATTTCGCCTCTTTCTGCTCACTTGTCACCTTTATTTTGCCTCTTTCTGCTCGTGGTTGACCTTTATTTTGCCTCTTTTTAATCATTTGTCACCTTTATTTGACCTTTTTCTGCTTGTTGCTGACCTCTATTTTGCCTCTTTCTGCTCGTTTCTGACCTTTATTCTGCCTCTTGCTGCTCGTTTCCGACCTTTATTTAGCCTCTTTCTGCTTGATGCTGACCATTATTTTGCCTCTTTCTGCTGTTTTTCACCTTTATTTTGCCTCTTACTGCTAGTTTCTGACCTTTATTCTGCCTCTTTCTGCTCTGTTCTGACCTTCATAATACCTCTTTCTGCTCCCTTCTGATCTTTATTTTGTCTCTTTCTGGTCATTTCTCACCAGTATTTAGCCTCTTTCTGCTCGTTTCTGACCTTTATTTCGCTTCTTTCTGCTCATTTTTCACCTTTATTTTCCCTCTTTCTGCTCGTGGTTGACCTTTATTTTGCCTCTTTCTAATCATTTGTCATCTTTATTTGACCTTTTTCTGCTTGTTGCTGACCTCTATTTTGCCTCTTTCTGCTCGTTTCTCACCTTTATTCTGCCTCTTGCTGCTCGTTTCTGACCTTTATTTTGCCTCTTTCTGCTCATTTTTGACCTGCATTCTGCCTGTTGCTGGTCATTTCTGACCTTTATGCTACCTCTTTCTGCTCATTTCTGGCCTGTATTCTGCCTCTTGCTGCTCATTTCTGACCTCTATTCTGCCTCGTTCTGCTTGTTTCTGACATTTACTCTGCCTCTTGCTGCTAGTTTCCGACCTCTTTTTTGCCTCTTGATGATCATTGCCGACCTTTTTTTCCACTTTCTGCTCATTTCTCACCTTTATTTAGCATCTTTCTGCTCGTTGCTGACCTTTTATTTCGCCTCTTTCTGTGTATTGCTGACCTTTTGTCTGCCTCTTTCTGCTCGTTTCTGAACTTAATTCTGCCTCTTTCTGCTCGTTTGTTACCTTTAGCTAGCCTCTTTATGCTATTTAGTGACCTTTATTCAGCCTCTTTCTGCTTGTTTCTGACCTTTATTTTGCCTCGTTTGGCTCTTTTCCCCGGGACTGCGAGGGTAGCCTCAAGGCCACTGCGGTCCCAGCAGACTCCCTGCCTCCAGCAGGAGCCGCCATTGCTCTCACACAAAGAGAGCTGCTAGAAATGCACTCCCTGCAAGCGAGAGAACTAGTTTCATCTCTTTCCATGCCCGCATGTCTGTGGGCAGGGAAAGACATGAAACCTCTGCTTCCAGCGGGCGTGAGCACTTTGACAGCTCTTGCTTGCTGGATGCGATGTGTTTGCTTATGACAGCTCCTGCCAAGCAAAAGCAAACAGCTATGTCCCGGGGGTGGACCCCCCAGACATAGCAGGAGCTGGTGCTGGAGGGTGGTGGTCCCCAGGGCCATTATTGGCTCCAGGAGGGGGGCACGCGGCCCCCCTCCCTTGGTTTTCAAGGGCCTGCCTCAAGGAGGTGGTGGTCCCCGGGGCGGTCCACGCAGCCCCCCATATGTTATTTTATTGCCCCAAGGAGGACGTGGTCCCCGGGGCCAAGATGTCTGCCAACACTTCCTGGTTGAAGTGTTGGCAGACAATCTGAGCTCTGCAGATCGCTGCACGAGCTTGTCATTATTTGCGAATTAGCAACAATCGGAGATATACAAATTTGGATTTCTTTTAATTTCTCAAATACTACTCAACGGATGTACACCAAATAACAAAAAGCACAATCTGTGTACCAAAAGCTAGCTTTGTGCCAAATTTGGTGTCATTCTGTTTCGCAGTTTGGGCAGTAGTTGTGTTAAAAACTCCTATGAGAATTAACATTGGAAATTCACTTTTTTGACCCTCCCCCATTTTCTCAGCCCCCGCTTGAGGGATCACCCCAAAACATTCCATGCACAACTATTATCACCGGCACACTTTTTTGGGAAACTTTTGTGACGATTCGTCAAAAGGCGCCAAACATATAGGCAAGTCAAAAATGCTTTTAACGATGGAAACATGGTCCTAACTATAACTACCTACTGGCGATCGCCAATAGATAATATATATATTGGATTTGTCAGCCTTAGGGTGGTCTTCCCCAAACTTTTGCCTTCTCCCCTCATGTTTGTCAGAATTCTTTTTTGTTGGCCTCAGGTCTTTACCACTGCTTACCAGTGCTAAAGTGCTTGTGCTCACTCCCTAAAACATGTTCAAATTGGCTCACACCTGATTAGTACATTTAATTTACTTATAAATCCCTATTAAAGTGGTATATCACATACCCAGAACTGGTACGTTTAATGCTACTAGTGTGCTTGCAGCACTTATTGTGCTACCCACTTAATTAGCCCCTGAAAACATGTATCAGTGCTGCAATCACACCCTTTCTGCAGTTTTAATCTGCCAGTTCGACTTGGCAAAATAACCCTTTCACCAAGCCTAAAACCCCTATTTTAATACATGAAAGTCACCCCTAAGTTAGGCCCTAGCCAGCCTAGGGCAGGGTGCATTGCATTTAGAAGTTTGGACATGTACTTCGAAGTTTTACATGTCCTAGTAGTGAAAAATTCATAAATTTATTTTTCACTACTGTGAGGACTACCTCTCCCGTAGGATAACATTGGGGTACTTTGTTACATTTAATAAGTGATAACTTTTGTTTCAGAGTAGGTGGAAATGTCATAGCTGTGTCCTTTAAAACCATCTCTCTAATAGTAAATTCGTATTTTAAGTCATAATTCTAAAAATGCCACTTTTAGAAAGTTGCCCATTTCTTGTCCTAACCATTTGGTGCATGCACCATATTTCCTTGGTTACTTGACTAGGTGCAGTTGGACTTTGTGTACTCCTCCCAGAGAGTCACAAAAAAGGGGTACTGGGTTTTGTCAGGATGGGCCATCCTGACAGGATGGGAGGGGTGGATCTGTGTACATTCCCACTTGCACCCCAAAGACACTACCTCAGTTCACACACAAAGGACTTCACACTAGCCTTTTGTGACCCCAGACATCCTGGGATCAGGTCTGGGAGGAAGGACATTCCAGCACCATCTTTGGGGGGGAACTCTAGAAGTTTCTTCCACTTCACAGCTGGCACCAGGTATAAAATTAGGACCCTCACCGTCTTGAGTATTCTCCTGGATCTGTGGATACTGCAGAAGAAGGATTGCCCTGCTGGCCTGAACCGTGCCGTAATGTCTAAAAAGGAAGACTGGACCTGCTCCCATCATATCAGGCTAGCTGAAGTGACTCCCAGGGTTAGCTGACTGACCTCCTGTTCAGAGCTACAGGGACAAAACAAGCTCCAGAGGCCTCCATGCAGCTGCCCAGCTGATCTGCTGCAACTTGACATACCTGGACCTGCAACTGAACCTGCTGGCCTCGGCAAGAGTTAGTCCCTTATCCCCAAGACGCGCATCCCCAGATCTTGGGCCCTTGGTTAGCATGAGAGTGCACTCCTCCTCTGAAGTAACCCTGGGCGTAGTTCGCGTAGTAGCGCTACGCGTAGCTACGCAAAGTGCACTTCGCGAGCTACGTGTAGCACTACGCGAACTGCGTAGTGCGGTAGGAAATGCTGTTCGCAATGATTGCACAGTGCCGGATGCTTGTCCGCACTGTGCAATCATTGCAAACGGCATCTTGCACAGTGCAAGCGGTCGTTTTCTGCCGCTCGAGTAGATTTGTACTTGAGCGGCAGTTTTCTCAACGCTGACTGGTAGTTTCTCATCGCGAGCGGTCGCGAGCATACGCGACCACTCGCAATGAGAAACCTGACCTCCCACGTTGAGAATCTCGCCGGGAGGTTTATTTTCCACGCTCGCGATCGGCAACTTGATGTTGCTGATCGCGACCGAGGAAAAGTCTCGCCGGGATGTCATTTTGCTCGCCGCGGTCGCCAACTGACGTTGAGGACCGCGAGCAAGCAAAAATGCCTGCTACGCGCTTTTGCACTGTGCTACGTGCAATTCGCATAGCGCTTAGTTGCGCAAACTACGCGAGCGTAGCGTAGTTTTCCGCCCAGGCCTACTCTGAAGAAGGATAAATCCTGATGTTTTGGGTTCTTCATGCACGTAAATATGGCCCATTCGTGCCGAGATCTTGCCGCCTGCGTCGACTGCCAATACGAAGCTCTGGTGCACCCGACTTGTCATGCTACCCTTGACCGCTAGCAGCAACCAGCAACACAAGATCTGCAGTTCGTGCTACAGAATCGACAGCCCGCTGTGATTACCAATGTGAAACTCCAGTAATGACTGCCTTCTGCGCCTGCCAGGATCTTCGCGATGACCATCCGCGATGCCCTGCTTGCTCTTTGCGCTACAACGACGTCCATCTACGGCAGTCTCCCTGCTCCTAGCTGCTTTCTCCGCAGCTATCTGGACTCTTCCCACCAGACTTTGAGAAGGTAACTTTTTCATCAGGACTAACCTGGTCTCTGTATCCGGGCCACACTCCCATCATGGACTGCCTGAACTTGTGAGTTTGCCCCGGTCTAGCAAGACCACATAACCGCAAGTGGCACTTTGTGCTTTTAGGCACTATACTTACCTTACACCTTTGAAACTGCATATCTCTGATTATACTGATTGGATTTTCATAGTTTTGGTGTCAAATAATGTATTACATTTTACTCTATTGTTCTAAATTGGAATGGGCTTTTTCTTGTGTTGTGTTTTCATTTTATTTCTGCTTGTGTGCTACATAAATACTATACATATTGCTTGTAAGTTAAGCCTGACTGCTTTTGTGACCACACTACCAGAGAGTTAAGCACAGGTTAATTTAGTGACTTTTTGTGGTTCACCATGATTGTGGCTGTAAAAACTAACTTATACTGTAATGCAGTCCATGTTAAACTGGTTCAGTCACACCCATTGGTCACTATTTTACAGTTGTACATGTTGTATACATGCAGTCTGATTCCTTTCTTATTAAATACTTTATTATGTTATATACAAACTAGCCTCACAACTTTGATTTATTGCTGCTTACCCATGCTTTCTCAGCAATTACATGCTGAGTTGCTATTCATTCATGGATATTCCTGTGATTCAAGTGTGCTGTACATAAGCAAAATGTCATTGTGTCCATAGTCCCTGACAGTCATAATTTGGAAGGCAAGGAGAGTGGGAGCTATTTTAGAATTATTTATCATAATTTTATTGGCTGGTAAGCCTTTCATACTTCTCTTTAGCAGTGTCATATATCATCTGTAATATGTTGCATAAGCTTAGATTTCTACTGTTTTAAACGTAAATGCATGCTTCCTAAGAAAACTCATAATACTCATGCTTACTATGTTATGCATTGTTTTGCAAACTAGTGCCTAATTGCAATATAACAACTTCTTCATACAAAGTAAACTCTTAATTACAATTATTGTACTTTATACTTTATAAGTCTAGGTCTCCATCAGATCTGAGTAGGTACTTTGGCTGTATTTCATAAAAGTGCCTATGTGGTGATCCTTGTTTAGATCTCTTAACCTCCTTTAGTTGTAAAATTGAAATGCTTTTCTTTCTAAGCAGTGCAGTTTTATGAATGGCTTCCCTAGTTGCTTAGCTCATATATTAGATGTAAAAACTTGTAGTTTTGTGATTTCAGAAGATGAGCAGGTTAATTTGGGTTAACGGATGCTTAGGTCCTTGTATGCTGATGTTTTTCACTTTTGTGTATCCTGCTCTTACGGTGGTATGTCATGCTTCCAATTAAGGGCCAGATTCCGATCTTGTTCGGAAGGGCTCCGAACTGGATTCGCTAAAAGCGAATACGATTCGGAGCCTCTGTTGTCAAATGAATCGTCCCCTGTTCCGAACAACCAAGTACGATGCGAAGATCTCTTACGCGTCGACCTAATCGTTTCCGAACCTGATCCTGTCAGTCCGAGTCGTTCGCAGCCGAATTGTGCAGCGCAATGCAGCCGGCTTCCGAACGAGCGAGTACGATGCACGATTCGGACAGCCGTATTGACTCGGTTTTGCCGAGACGAGTCGGCTGTGGGAATCGGACTTCGGGGGGCTGTAGCAGGCACCCCTTCACCCGGGGCCATCCGAATCGGTCCTGTGGGGGTACCCATGGGTCCCCCCCTTTCCATGCATGCACAGTGTGACGGGCACTATGGAGTGTCTGCCACAGGGTGCAAATTTTTCCCCACCCACCCTTTTTTGCTATGGGAGCCTGTATACGCGTTCAGTATACAGGCTCCCATAGAGTTCAATGGCAGTCCGAGTGAACCAAGTCCGTCACTATACGGATGCATCGGAATCGGTCGCTCGGAGTCCCGGAGCACGATTCGCTAGGTAAGCACGCCGGATCCGAGTCGTACAGAGGGCTTTCCTAGCGAGATCGGAATCTGGCCCTAAGACTTCTTTTATGTACACTGCAGTACGTATATTTCAAGGGATGAGGTGCATATTATCCCTCTAATAATGTGATATTTCTATGGACCCCTGAAACTATAGTAAAAAATCCTGTTACTGCCCATTTTTCACACTGTGCATTTTTCACAGCTCTGAAGCTTATTGGTATGTTTTAAAATGATGTTTACTTTTGCTCTTCCTTTTCACTACATACGAACAAAGGATTTATGTTCTGTACGTTATGGCAGGTTGACCCAACACAACTGCTCAACATGTTGGATTTATTATGAAAAGTTATTTTTAGTAATTTTCTAGTTTCCTCAAGTATTTTACCGTATTCACTGTTTCATACTATCTATCAGTCTGTAGCATTAAAATTGCATTTGTAGAGCGGTCAGTTTCCTGTACCATCTAGGCCCCAATTAATTGCTTCATATATTGAATTATTTGTCTATAAAACTGTTTGATTCTTTTCTTTAGGTTGGTATGGTCTTATTATACTCAATTACGTTTTTTTTAAAGTTTGAACCTTTCCAGATCATTGTCCATAAACAATAACAAAATTTGTAGTACCAAAATATCTTACTGTCATAGCATGCCATGAAAATACTGGCATAAGAGAAATCGATTTCGCAATCTGCATATGATATCCATTATAAAAACCATTGCTGAAAAGAAATCATTGAGCTTGGGTGACCCCGACTACTATCGCTCCATCCCTTTTAAGGAAAAATCTTGAAAAACATGTCTTTGAACAACTGCAAGAACAAGTGAAAGACAATGAGCTCTTGAACCAGTTCCAAACCGAATTCCTGCTAGGGACGAGTACTGAACTGGCTGTCATGTTAGAACTCGATGGCATAAGATGGAGAGCAGATTCAGGCATTGTACTAGCATTGCTAGTATTGGATCTCTTAGCCACATTTGACACTATTGATCATACCATCCTTGTCTCAAGACTTGACTAGATGACAAAGAAAAATCTACTCTTGCTTGGATTCAATTATTTGTGTTTAACAGGAATCGATCTATTACTCTACCACTAGTCCCTCAGAATCCGAAAGTATCACTGGCGAGGTCCCCAGGAATGTATTTTGTCCTTTCTCTTGTTCAATCAGTACTTGTGGGCCTGAGTGAAATGTACTTTCAGTCATAAGAGTCATGTTTTACATATACACCTTCAACAATAAACTGATCTTTGGTCTCTCACAACCATCTAGCAATCAGCCTGGATGGGGTGGGGCGGGGGTGGGGCATTATCCTTATCAGCATGCCTTTCTTTGGTCCACTGATAGAATCAAACAATTCTTAATCTCAACACCCTCATAATTGAGCTTCTGATGACCAAATGATCCACCACTATCTGGAATCTAGCTCTCTGGCCAGCAACAAAGTATCAACCAACCCTGACAAAGGTGTACACAACCTTGGCATGCACCCTTAGGTCCTTTAGTCCTTAGACTAGTAAGTGGCCACGATTTCTATCACCTCTTTCCTCCAAATAAAGACCCTCAAACACATTCTTCTATTTATTGAACCACACCTGCATATTCCAGTTGTCAATTTCTTTGTGCACTCTCTTCTGCACTATAGCCATGCATCTCTATCTATGGTACCATGCCAGAAATATCCCTTTTGTAGACTATAGTTTGTCCAGAATGCCACAGCCCATCTGACTTCTGGCCTCTCTCCTCATGATCACATTTCATCCCTGCTCTGTGTGCTGCACTAGGTACCGGTCCACAGCATACTATTCTTTAACACCATGTATATTACCTATTGTGCTATTGATTGTAAGACATTATACTTCTTGGCTGACAGTCAGTTGGCATAGTTCCAGGTTTTCATGTTATGGGACACAGTACTAGGCAGTGTGATGGATGAGGGTATGTGAGAAACAAGTTATAATTGTAATAAGGACTTAAACATTTAAGCATTTACACAGAAGCAGCTTGGCCATTGGTTATTCTGGTCATAATCAAAACAAAAGAAGGAAATGAGAGAATTCCCAGTAATTCATTGGGCAATATGTGCCAGGCAGATATGTTGTCAAGTGTTTGAAAGACAAAATTTGGAATTGGTGACATGAGTAGTAGCTTTGCACTTTTTGTCAAAAGCAAAGATGCTGCCTACTGCTGAACAAATACAACCCGTGAACGATGAAGGACATGGAAGAGCAATCAAGGCTAGCAACCTAAGCAGAAACTGCAGTCTTTAAAAGGGCCAAATTCCATATACTCCTGCTAGGGCAGAGGAAGCCAATATTTTTAAACAGGGCATTGCTTAATTTGAGCTGGTGGTTTCCAGTTTAGGCCACCCACACTTATATTTGTGGACCGGCACTTATATGTCCTCATCAGATATTTCCTGAGAGCAAGACAGGGAAAAACACACAAAACAGACAGATGGAGGAAGAGAAAGACAGGAAATTTGTCACTAAGGGAGAAAGCAGAAACCTTTAAGAGTGAGATAATGGGGCAAGGAGTGCCTGACAGCAAATTAAACAGGCCTGAGGTGGATTCAGGACGACACACCCTTGGTATTCGGCACACTGATATTTCATAGCGCTGGCCGCCGGTGTCTGAGCCTCACTTTGGGCGGCACAGCACTTATTATTTTACAAATAAGGCACTGGCCCCAAGTCCCTCTCAAGCTCCCAAAGGCTCCCGGGGGGTGGGAGGGACAAGCCCTAGTCGGGTCTTGATCCAGACCCTAGCCAGTAAGGTGAAAGGCAAAGTAATAGGTCAGTTGCTGCTCTGACTGCCTAAGAGCAATCAGCCTACCTCATGTTACCCTTCTGCCCTCACCCCTTCATGGAAGCCTACTACTTTTCATAGATCCCAGATAACCTTGCTTCTTCTAATTTACATAAGGAGGCATCCTGCTGACCTGGAATTTCCTCCCAGACAATTTCCACTTTCATTATTAGTAGTGATCGACATTTCAGGGTGCAAAAGAAACAATGTGGTGAAAGTAGACTTGCCCTACTTCCTTTATATCATCTCTGATAGTAGGATGTAGTGCGTAATTTGCCCTGATGTTTGCCACTGCCCGGCACTAGCACTCATTTGGTAACTACAGAACATAATTATGACACACCACCACATGGTGATGACGCCAGTCTATTTTATAAAAAAACACA
The DNA here is from genome assembly GCA_963921515.1 of Calotriton arnoldi. Taxonomy (NCBI): domain Eukaryota; kingdom Metazoa; phylum Chordata; class Amphibia; order Caudata; family Salamandridae; genus Calotriton; species Calotriton arnoldi. The sequence continues at coordinate 187,131 of CAWUFW010018807.1, read as the reverse complement.
TCAGCACAGTGTTTAACAAATCAATATACAATTTTAAAAATTATAATACCAGCGTGCTCAGGCCATTCTTGGAGCTTTGGGTCACCTAGTATAGTCCAAATTGTCATATTTATGGAAAGGGTACATAGATGTTGTTGGTACTAGTATTTGGCAGAACTGGCAAGGGCCGTAGATGATGCGTGATGCAAGCTGCAGTAACCTCCAAAGAAATATCTTGGGTCCTGGCACTTATTATTTTACAAATTAAAAACTAGCAGCGTTGCACTGGTTTGGTAGTTCTCAGTTTTTGAGGCTCAGTGAAAGACATAACACATGTACCTTGCACGTATTTCGACCACTCATTCGTTCCAATAATGGGCACTGTTGGACTCGGCTTTTAGTGAAGAACTAAGGGCATCGATTAAGGAAGATTTCCATAATAATTAAGGGGCCTATTACGATGGCGGTCGGAAAACCTCCCCGACCGCCATGGCAGCAGGAAAAGACTGCCCGCATGGACCGCGACATCACCGCCGGTCGAATTACGATGACCCGCGTTCGAAATCCGAACGCGGCGGTCGGATCGCGGGCCTTAACATTGCGGCGGTTGCTGCTGCCAGCAGCACTGCTGCGATGTCCAAAGGAGCATGTCCTGCATTTTCCTGCACTGCGTGGCAGGCACTGCACAATGCCTGCCACCTGGTACAGGGAAATACAGGGGGGACCATGGGTACCCCCCCAGTGCACCCACAACCCCCCCAAAACATTGGGGGCCCGCAACGGGCCCCCGGAAGACAATCTCTGCATGCCTTTCCATGGTGGTCTGACCGCTGAGGAAAGGCTGGCTACCGCCGGCATCATAATCGTGCCGGTGGAGCCTGCTCTGCACCGCCACCATTATCCCGGTCCTGCTCCGTCCGCCAGGCAGGAGTGCGGATGGCAACCAGCGGAAAAGCGGCGGTTGGAATTTCCCACCGCCGCGGTCACCTCCGCCATCCTAATTTGACCGGCGGATTTCTGGCTTGCGATCGCGGTCGGATGTCCACCGCTGGTCCGGGGGGCACCACCGCCAGCCCGGCGGTGGACATCCAACCACCATCGTAATAGACCCCTAAGTCACAGTGGAGGCCTATTCATTTTCACACTTGACTCTATTTTAGATTTATGCTAATCTTCAATTTCTTTACTTGCCATTGCTATCAACTGTAATTAGGCATTCATTTTGCTCTATACTCGTGTTGCATCAAAGAATATTTCTTTAGTTTTCATTTTTTATTGTATTTGAATACATTCGTTTCTTTCTGCAGTACATCCCGATTGGAAGTTGAGAAATATTATAAGCTTTTTTCTGGCTTTTTTCATGTGAAAGGAACTTTGTTTAGAAGGTTTACTTTACTGCTGCCAATTGCCTGCATTCTGTAGGTACGAAAGATCCCTTTTTAGGAGTGAGAGATCACTCCCTTTTGTTCCCCTTTCGATGTTTATCTTGTTTCTTTATGTATTTGACTCTTACCACAATCCTATGTTCATATCCTTCTTTGAACCTTTGAATTTTCTGTGAAAGGCAAATTCTTTATTTATTCAGATTTGCAGTATCAGGTAAGGAAAGGGTTTCTGACTCTTGCCTATTTTGGTGTAAATATGTATTAACTTAACCAAGCTTCTCCCCTAAAGCATGGATCCTGCCTTAGACATAATCCTGGTTGTATCTTTTCCATTTTTGTGATTTCCTCCATTCTATTTCTTTCTGACAATGTTCTTTCACAATATTCAGAATTGCATGATTTCTCATAACCTCTTCTCCCCAATTGTTGGTTTTAATCTACTTCTTTATTTTGTTTACTTATTTCTGATGTTCTTTCGGCATACCCTATTAAAACCCCCAGCTTGAGATTATAAAAGATATAAAAGAACATTTTTACCCTTGCTTTGAATATCCCATTAGCTATAGATAGTCTCATAGGAAGCCCTAAGCCTGTCTTGCTAGCAACATAGCAGGGTTGTTTCAAAGGTTTGCCCTTCCACAATTAGGTTCATTCTTTTTTTGATTAATGTTTATTATTCTTTAAATATGGGCTTTGGTTCGATAGCCTGTGTTAAATTAGGGCACGTGTAGAGTTGCTGAAACCATCAAAAGTAACTTCAGTTATGTTTTGTCACTCTTACCATGTCTGATATTTTATTTTAGTGTTGGTACTCTAATCTAAAATTTCTCCATGAAAATTCTTGTGTGAGGTGATCAGTGGTTTTCAAATTGGCTTATAGTTTCAGGCCCTTTGATGTGATCTCTCTCATGAGATTGGTAAATACTAACCACATTTTTCATGTAGAAAATGTGTGTTTTGTTTTCAATGTCATACTCTATTCAGTTGGTTTCACCTACAGAAATTCTTGCTTCCCTCAAGTACTCTAAAGAAAACATGTTCACAATTCACATCATTATTCAATAAATTATTTTCTTACATAATGTAAACAAAAACGCTTTGTATCTTTTTGTGTTGTTCTATTGAATATTTTATTTAAAATGCAATTTATGTTATTTTTGCCAGATATTATAACTGACGCATTTTGCTCAGTTGATGTTCTTACCAATGAGTGTTTTTCAAATAAGTTATGAACAATGTATGAAACCAAGAAAAGAAAATATGTAATTCTTGGCAAGATTATTATCAGTGCTATCCCTTGATATCTTGCAAAGCTGTAATGCTACAGTAGTACTCTTTGCAAGTTTGAGAACTTCCTTAATGTGTTTTATTTCTGCTCAACAATTGTTATGTTCTCTAAGTATTCACCTTTAAACAAATTGATAAATGGAGTATTAAGCGACGTAATGTTAACTGACTTTTAAACCTTGCACGCATTTCAGAAAGTATATGAATGATACATGACGGCTACAACAAAATAAAAACATGCTATTATTTGTAACATTATTGTATAAAATAAACATTAAAAAAAAACATGTTATTATGTGCAAAGGTACTGTTACTGTTGTCCTTTGACATGATTTAATGCTGTAATAGATAACCTTTTCATGCTTGTCATGCTTTTTCACATTTCAGAGCTATCTTAATGTGTTTTTTTCTGCACCATAAATTCCTTTTCCCCCTGACTAGCTATGGAACAAAGCAAAATTAAATGGAGAAACCATCAACAAAATGGTGACTAAGGGGTCGATTCCGATTCGGGCCGGAAATTTCTCCGACCGAGCCGGACCCGGAGAGATTTCCGACCGAATCGGACCCGTGCAGTCCGACCGAACGAGTACGATGCGTCCGTATGTTATCGGACTCGAGTCGGTCGGACTCCCATTGAAGTCAATGGGAGCCGGTCGCATAACGCGTACGCGGGCTCCCATTGACTCAATGGGTGCGAGTCGGACAAGGGCGCCCTACAGCGGGTACGCGGCGAAGCGATTCGCGCCGTACACGCACAGGTAGGGGGACCCATGGGTCCCCCTGTGTGCGACTCGCGCGGCTACGCGTACAGGGGGTCCGACACGGACCCCCAAAGTACGGCTCCGACAGCTCTTACGAGCCGGACGGCGCGGCTCGGTCGGACTGCCCGCGGCGCGCATCGTACTTACCCGGCCGGGAACGTCTCCATTGCGCGGTGCGAGTCGAGTCCGAGCGAGTCGGTCGGAGCGGCTCGAGCCGGGAGCGAGTCGGTCGGAGCGGTCGGGACGCCCGGACGAGTCGGTCGGAGATTTCGCATCGTACTCGCCGGCCGGACCCGTGTACGGTTCGGTCGGGTAACAGGGCTCCGAATCGGATCCGGTAAAGCCGAATCCGATTCGGAGCCCTACCGGCCGAGATCGGAATCGGCCCCTAAATTGTACACCTACTTTAGTATAAAAAGGTTTTTCAGTTTTCAAAAATTATGTTTTATCTATTACTTAAGCTCCTATGTTTCAACAGTTTCTCATGACCGTGTATATTGAGCATATTCGAGGACAAAATATAATGGAGAAGCAAAGTATTATATTCTTTACTTTTTGGCATTTATCAGTCTTCATTAGCTATTTATTACTAATGTGCATGCTTATCTGTAACACAAATTAAGAAGGAAGAAATTGACAGCTTTTGCCATGCTATTAATATGTCAGGAAGGGTTCCAAAGTGAAACCCTAAGATTTCTTTGTTGTAGGCAATGTGGGAGAGAAGCCATCACTTTTCAGGAGGTCAACCAATCTGCGATCCACTCTACATTTGTGTGAGAAAGAGAATAGGAACTCAGTTTTGTTTGGGTTGAATAGCAGGACGTTTTCTGCCATTCACATTTAGAGTGAGGTTTAGCACAATTGCAACACTGTAGTATATGCAATTGTTGAACTATTAAGTTAACTTTGTGTCTCATTAGCCTTCTAGTGGAAGGACACTTGCAAGTACCGGACCTAGGGAGTTTAATGCCTGTTGAACGGTGAAGGTGCAATGAACAAACACCAGTATACCCCCACAAGGTAACCCAGCATTCTATAATATTCATTTCCCTGCTTCAGCGCTTGTTGCAAATTAGTAGAAAAAGGGCAAGAACAAGCTCAGCACACCACCTTTGATGCCCATGTGATGCTGTAAGATTTGAAGTTGCCTGCTGTGGTCAAACTATATTGAAGGCAACTGATCAGGCGCGGCCCGTGGTAGGAGTGCCAGTCGGGCGGTGACGTGGGGCGGGGAGGGGCAGGTGGGGTAGTAAACTCGGAGTGGCCGAATCAGGTAAGTGAACATTTAAATAAATAAAACGAATTTCGTTGCGCGCACTGCATCGCATTTGGCGATGCAGCGCTCACAACGATATTCGTTTTATTTATTTAAATGTTCACTTACCTGTATTCGGCCTTAATCCGTAGTTTACTACCCCCCCTGCCCCTCCCCCGCCCCACGTCTCCGCCCGACCGGCACTCCTACCACGGGCCGTGCCTGCAACTGATACATCTTCTAGAAAGCGAAAACACGAGTACCCTCCAGCCAAAATGTAATGAAATCTTCTCTGACCTTTACAGTTGCTGTTTCAATGCTGTGGCAAGGACAGAAGGCTGATTGGTGGGCTATTAATAGACTCTCCTTGTTGATGGAGTCCTTCATCTGCTTTTTTCATATCATTCACATGTTTACCCAAACCAAGTAAGGTTTAGCACATGGAAGCAATGCAAAAGAAGATCTTTGAGAGGGAAGGTTTTTTCAGAGTGATATTTATCTAATATTTAAAGATTCTGGGAAGGTACTTTGTTATATGGGGGTACTGATGCTGTTGCACCAAGGAGTCTCCAATACACCACATTTTCTTTGATAACTAATTTGATAATCAATAAAGTGTTGATTTAATCAGTGCCTTAGGACTCTTGCATAAACTTCTATCTTTGTCTTAAGTTGCTATTTCTTTCTTTCAACATAGATTTAGTCACTTGGAGATTGTAGTATATAGATCATCTGACATTTATTGTCCAAGCTCTGGTTTGGGCATTCCTGCAAGACATTATCTAAAATTAATTTTGATTGTGTCATCCGGGTCCAGTGTTCTCAAGTTAAGGAATGTGTCATGATGACAGCAAATAAGACCAAAACCATAGTGTATCAGCAAAAAATAGTATATCCTAATAAAGAGAGAACATTTGAGATACTGTAACTAGAAAACAAGGCAAAAAACGTTTCTTATTATCAAAATTATAGAACATCCCACTTGTCACAAAGGCAGAAGAGTGTTAGTATCACTATTGAAAATCACAATGAAAGGTTACTTGGCTCACTTCAATTTAAAATGAAATAGGCCAGAATCCACCACAAGTACATATAAGGCTGCAATGCCCTGCAAGTGGGGCATCTGCTCCTCTCGCACAGAACCTCATTAAAGACAAAGAAAGTTCAAATTTTAGGGCAGGATTCAAGAGGCATCTAAGTCAATAAACATTTGAAGGTTTTCAGCGCAACCTGGTGAATAGTTGAACTACACAGATATACTGGGTGCGGTTAGGTTTACTATTCCCACTCCAGTGTAAACAACAGTAGCGAAAGTGTTAGACTTCCCACTTCAACATATGCAACAATATGGAAAGTGTCGAACCTCAAAAGGATTACATATACCATAACACCTCATAATTATTTTCGAGAAAATATTGAAATACCTAACAATAATACATTTTTAAATAATATTTTATATACAAAATGCATCCAAATAAAAATACAAAAATTAAAAACAAAATTAAATTAAATTCACTTCCCTGCATACACACCAACAATTCCACAAACAACAAAAGAACAATAAATGAAAAGTACTTGAATGAAAATACTACTTAAATTAAACAAATAAATTAAAAAAATACCTTTACTAATATCAAGCTATATAGTAATACATTAATAAAGAACTCAGATGAAACAATACATTTAAATAAAAAATAAAAAATAAACAATATGTAAATGATTGTGAATAAAACATTAATTAGAATTAACATATAATATATTTATTTTTATTTTTATTTATAAAGTTTTATATAGCGCTGGCTAGACCCGGAGGTATCAGAGCGCTTTACATAAGGATCAGTGCGTTACAGGTTACATAGTTACAGGATCAGCGAGTTACAGGTTACATAGTTACATCAATTAGATCAACGAATAACGGAGGGGGGAGGAAAAACAGCGGGGGACGAGGAAAACAATGTCAGATGTCCGGCTGGGTAGGTGATGGCCAAGTGGGTGAACCAGAGCCAGACTCCTCTATAGCTGCAAAGAACAGCTCCACCGGGCATCAGCCAAGGTTGCTCGGGCTCCGCAGTAGGTACAAAACAGTTTTGGAATCAGACCAGTGGGCATCGTCATACCTCCATCAAAAAGCACCGGTCCCGGTATTCCTGGGGAGTGCCGTCCGCCTCATCTTTCAGCTTACCCCCAGGACACAAGTGGTGGGTGGAGAGGAGGAAGGGACAGTTCCAAGGTCTGAAGAATTCACACAAAGAGCTGACCTGGAAAAACAGCACAGGGATCCCTGAAACCAACGCCCGTACTCCATAGCTGTAACCAGTCTGGATAAGAAGACCAGGGAAGCAGCGCTGGGATCCCTGAAACCAGAGCCCATTCTCTGTGTCTGAAGCTAATCCGGAAACTTGCAAACCCTGGCCTCACTGGAGAGACACTGGCGATCGCCATCTTGAGGAGTGAAATAACTGGCGGATCGTCGCAACTTCAGGAACAGCCCTTTGGTGGGGTTGGCGATCAGGACAGGAGAGGAAGCCCGCGTATCATCGGTGTTCGGGGCTGTTCGGGGGTCAAAACAAACATGAAGGGAGGCCCTCTGGGGGGGTCTGATTCATCACCAGCTCATTGTGGTGCTTCGAGGTAGAATCGGGTTAGTTGTAGGGGAGGACAGATGGGCGGGGGAGAGAGGTCACTCACACTGGTCTCCCTGTAGGGCCACGGCGTTCACCATCTTGCAGAGTGAAAGCTGTCGGCAAGTCGCCATTTTGAGATTGGCGGATCGTCACCATCTTAAAGGGCGGCCTCCGGTGGTATAGACGATCAAGACAGATGGGTAGTCCGAGTACCATCGGTGATCATTTCAATAACTTCCCACCCTATCTCTCTACAAACCAATGACTAAAATATTAATTAAAAACTTTTTTAAAGTATTACATATTTAAAAACAGTACATTATTAATCAATAAAATATTAATTTACAATTAAAGATAACTAAAATAAACATTAAATTAATAATAATGTAATTAACTTCCCACCCTGTTCTCCTACAAACACAACAACCTGCCACTAAATATTGCTTAAAATTAAATTAAATAACAACTAAGCAATTAAATAATTAACATCATTAATAATCAATAAAATATTTAAATATCAATTAAATATTACACATTACAACTAAATGAAGTACAATTAATTAACTTCCCACCCTATTCACCTACAAACCCAGCAACATGCTAATATATTCTAAATAAGTTGCAAGCTATATGTAAAAAAAAATACGCTAACAATAATAGCACCTACTTCCTTATTCATAACTATATTAAATTAAACATTAATAAATACAATCATATTCTTAAATATATTATCCATATATATGTATATATGAATATTGTCTCAGAAAATATTGTGAGTAAGGAAATAGGGAACGGAATATCTAATTTTGACACAATATTCATGTCACACAATATTTTTAATCGGATATTTGTGTCAATTAACCTACTATAGGGCCAGGCAAGACCCAGTGGTAATGAGCACTATTTTAGAATTAGCCCATGTCGGCGTGTGGTGAGACTGCTACAGTCACTAATAGGGATATGTTCATAAGAGTTACTCGTAATAATTTATAGAGAGATGCTAGTATGTGACATAGGTTTAAGGCTTCCAATATTCAAGGTCAAGTTTTACTGTCTGAATCTTTGAACAAATTTGATAATCGTGTCACGTATGAACCCTACATACATGCTATTTACTTACATATACAGTGTTAAAGGGTAATCCATTCATCTTTTACCAGAAATTCATGAACCTTTCATGGGTGGACTGATAAGGTGAAATCTCTGATGAGTATTGGGAACATAGTGGGATAGGTGTTCTGGGAATATCTATACTATTGTCCAGGAATTGTGGGCTAATTGAAGCAGCATTCCATGTCTCATTGAAATATACGAAAATTAATGTGTTCTGGAAAGAGAATATGGAGAAAATATGCAAGAATTTGCATCTTGATCTACTGGTCTGCTTGCTAATTGAAGTGAATGGCAAAAAATACATTGTGCATGTGCATAGGAGGGCACTAATTTCACATTATATGAAGTACTAAATTGACAACCATTTTTCAATTATATGTTCTGATTCGCCAACAAGAAATCCATTGTGGAATAGAATTTAGAATGGAATACATCAGTGGAAAGGATAATGGTGTCTATTAATAATCATCAATATTTGAATTCCCTTTAGAGAGTTTGTTTAGACAGAATAACTTTCCATAACATCACACTTTAATTGACCTTTTATTTTGTAATGATGTAACAGGGAAATATGATCCAAAAAGTATTTTTGGGGATACAACTTTAGGCAAATGAGTTTTTTAACATTAATGTCTGTCTTATAGTGAGAGATAACATCTAGTTTATCTATGCTTCTCTTCAACATATACACCTGGTATTTTTAGAATATTTTTTAATTTCCATTTATGAGTCAAAAAGTACTATAAGTTGCTTTATGAACACTTCACAATATTAATGGACTCTGGAAACAAATGTAATGCATTGCTTGACAGCAAGTTTATATATAGGAAATATAGAGAAGCAAGTAACTTGAAGGAAGGCTTTGATAGATAGCAGTATATAGATAAAGAGTATCCTAATAGAGAATGTATTTCACAGTAGAGATAATTACTCATACAGGTCTAGATATGTTCATGTTTTCCAAAATTCAACTTTCAATCCATGATCAATCTATTTAAAATTGCATTAATCAATTTCTCATGCTAAGGCTCTTGTTATTTCTCACTAATAGACACTGCCACCCTATCCCAAACATTATTCAAAATTCCATTAGCTGGGTCATCTTAGACTTTAAAGGGGGGCAATAATCAAAACGTTAAGATACACAAAAAAGAGACTGATTAGGTTTGGATTTGAAAAAGTATTTGTACAGTATTCCTAACAATTTTATTTTTTTGGAGCCCTTGAGGCACAGAATGCATTGGCGAATGGTTCTGCTAGTCTATGGCAACCAGGCCTTTGGTGTATTTTCAAACTTAAAGTGCCAATCTTCTGACTTCTGAGTTTTCAGTAGCGAGTGCCAGAGCATGACTGTGTGAAATTTGAAAGCTTAGGACCTTATTATGACTTTGTTCGTCTCGGAACGGGGCCGGCACACTGCCCCCAAACCTTAGACATCCCAATGGTTACCTCAGTACAATGCCCACACTTTCATGAATCAGAGAAAGCGTTGAACCGTAATTTCATGAGGCAATATGCCCCTGAGTTAAGGCACCTCCCCACACAACAAAAATCAATAATTATATTCATTTAAGTAAAAGGGCCCACTCAACACTGAGTTTGAAATCCAAAAACATTTTAAGTTCCAAATGCTCAACAAAATTGTTAGAGAAACAGACAGCATCCCAGCAGCATAGCAAAGATCTCTTGGAAGTACTAACTCACCCCCAAAATTGAGGGTTTTTATACATTATTTGCACATACAAAATTAACAAAACTGCAGAATCACTGTGAGTGAAAGTATAATTTCCTTAGCAAATTAGAGCACAACTAAATTCAACATTGTATTGCCCTAACACCTAAGCGCTATCCCACTACATGCATAATTATATGCCCCAACTATGCTAATGGTATCCCGAGATGTAGAACTAGAGTTACATGAACAACAGCTTGTTATATGAATGAATAGGATACAGTGAATCAGCGGAAGGACCTTGGAAAAGTTACAGTTTCATGACTAAGCATGGGAAGGTACGTCGTGAACAGCATAAATAATGACAGTGGAAATAAACAAGAAATGTCCTGTCTGACTATGTGCTGCAGAAACAGTGGGAAGAGAAATGGGTGGGGGTGGAGGAGGGCACAGAGGAATCCGTTTTGGATAAGATGGCTGACAGGCCCTAATTGAGGCCTAATTAACAAAGATAGGGAAACCCCACTTCTGAATGCCGTGGAAAACTTGTTTTAAATAAATCTGCCCTAAATCAGTGTATATGTACAGAATCAAATGTAAAACCACATTTTGCACATAGTTAATAATGCACGAAAATGAAAATGCATAAAATTCTATAACAACACTCTCCTCTGGTTATTCTATAATCGCTACAATTAAACAAATTAAACAAATTAGTCAAGAATTACAACATTGTCTGCATCACTTTCTGCTTCTTTCGCGTCGATTCCTCCATCATTATCGACTAGTTGTAAACAGAATCCTTGGTATCATCCATTTCCAGTTTTTCCCTTTTCCTCTTTAACAAATCCCTTATCCCCTTACACACACATTTTGGAAACAAATAGGGAATTTGAACAAGAAAATGTAACAATTGTGCAAATTGATACTATTATTGCAGGGCTTAATATGATCCTGAGCATGTCCCCTCCCAAACTATCAAACCATTCAACAACCTTAATAAACCCTTCCCTATCTCACTAACCCCCCAGGAGCCTTGTGCGTCCCACAAGCCTTGCTCTCCTAAATCTTGAATGTCAGGAGATTTATTAGTCAGGTTTTGAACATATGCATTAATAACCCTGCTGTTATCAAGTTTGAAGGTGCAAAACTCTGTCACCTGGGGGTCGGTCTTTTTCCTATAACTCGGCTAAACTCTGGAACTCCCTCCCCTTCTATATGCGATCAGAACCCAACCTACTTCTGTTCCGTAAACATCTAAAAACTCTGCTCTTCAATAAAACTGAATAATTCAATGGTCTTTTTATAGGCATTGTCCGTAGCGCTAGGACGCCTGAGGGTAGCTACCGCGCTCAATAAATGGTCTTTTCATTTCATTCATTTCACTACCTTGCATAACAGCACCTTCCTTCACAAGAAAGATATCTAGTGGTTTTGCATAATCATTGTGCGCATACCAATTAACACTGAATGAATCTTGGTTAAAGCTCCAGCTCAGCGAGAAAAAAGCTGATTCACAAGCGTAGACAAGCATTTTCACATCATTCATAGCCACACCTATAGAAGAAATCATAGCACCTAATATATCTAATACTATCTATCCAAATTCACATTTCACTCTCTTCAAACCAGCAGCATTATCCATTCAACTCATACAATAGACTCTAGGAAACACTAAAGCCAGATAGCTACCCACCCAATTACGTGGTAGGTTGAAATAAACAGTCTTACCACACACATAATAAATCCCTCACAAGATTCAGGAAATCACCATTTACAACATAAATCCTCTCACACTCACTCTCACCCACATATTCCATTGACCTAACTGCTGTAGATTCACAACGAACCATGCACAATTCACCCTTTCTATCATGTTCTATTCTCAAACTTGGATGAAAATTCAACATTATAAATTCTCCTTTAATCAATCAATCAGGGGTTTGTATAGCATGGCTATTCACCCGTGAGGGTATCAAGGTGTTGGGGGGGGGGGCTGCTGATCCGTCTGGGTGTGGAGGTTCAGTCGAAGAGCCAGGTCTTGAGGTCCTTTCTGAATTGGGTCAACGACGCGGATTGCCTGAGGTGGAGGGACAGGGTGTTCCAGGTCTTGGCAGAGAGCTAGGAGAAGGATCTTCCTCCCCTTCTGGTCTTGTGGATCCGTGGGACGGAGGCCAAGGCAAGTTGGGCAGAGCTGAGTTGTCTGGCGGGTATGTGGAATGCGAGGCGGTGGTTCAGATATTCTGGTCCTATGTCATGGTGAGCTTTGTAGGAATGTGTGAGGAGCTTGAAGGTGATTCCCTTGTTGATTGGGAGCCAGTGGAGTTGTTGGAGGTGTTGTGTTATGTGGCTGCGGCGGGGGATGTCGAGGATCAGTCAGGCTGCGGCGTTTTGGATGTTCTGTAGTTTCCTGAACTGTTTCTGGGTGACGGCTGCGTGGAGTGGATTGCCGTAGTAGAGTCTGCGGGTGATGAGTGCATGGGTGACCGTATTTCTGGATTTTGTAGGGATCCATCTGAATGTCTTTTAAAGCAGGCACAGCGTGTGGAAGCAGGATGAGGATACTGCGTTGATTTAGCGGTTCATTGAGAGTGAGAAGTCCAGTATGATGCTGAGTTTGCGTGGGTGGTCCGTACGGTTTGGATTGGTTCTTAGTGCTGCGGGCCATCAGGAGTCATCCCAGGTTAAGGGGGTAGGTCCCAGGATGAGTACTTTGGTGTTGTCCAAGTTGAGCTTGAGGCAGCTGTATGTAATCCAGGTAGTAACTGCCTTCATTCCGCTGTGAAAGTTTATTCTGGCAGCTGTAGGTTCGTTGGTGAGGGAGAGGATCAGCTGGGTGTCATCAGCGTAGGAGACGATGTTGATTCCGTGCCTTCAGACGATGGCTGCAAGGGGGGCCATGTAGACGTTGAAGAGGGGGGCTCATGGAGGAGCTCTGGGGCACTCCGCAGCTGATCTCTGTAGGTTCTGAGAGGAACGGGTGTAGTCTAACTGCCTGTGCCTTGCCTGTAAGGAAGGAGTGGATCCAGTCCAGGGCCTTGTCGCGGATGCCGACTTTGTGGAGTCTCGTGATTAGGGTGCGGTGGGAGAAGGTGTCGAAGGCAGCCAAGTGGTCCAGTAGGATGATTGCTGTGGTTTCGCCCTGGTCGAGGAGGGTGCAGATGTCGTCGGTGGTGGCGAGGAGTGCGGGCTCGGTGCTGTGGTATCTTCAGAAGCCGGATTGGGAGGTGTCCAGGACATGGTTCTCCACGATGAGCTCGGAGGAGAATTGGGCCTTGATGACCTTTTCAGGACGCATCAGGCTTGCGAACACTGACAGGCTGTGCAGCGTGAGTCGGAGAGGTTGCCCTGGTGATACGGGAACTCAACTTCCCAGCAGGACTTGTGCTGATGATGTGCATGCCATCCGGAAATCCGGATATAGCCGGGAAGACATCACACAGGGCCGCCGATTATTCCATACACCGTCTAGAGTTTTGATTGCAGATTTCCCGGTCTGGTAAGGGTGCCAGAGGCACTGTATCTTTTCGTTACTATTTTCAGAAGGTCTGTTAGCATTACAGACCCTCCTGAAATTCTTGTGCACTTGTTCCGATTATTGCTCTTCTCCCCCATTGGCAGGTCCAGCAGTTTGGAGGACTCATGCGGGGGGAGTAAGTAACAAGAATACGACTATTGAAGCAAACGCTTCTAAAACGACCCACTCTCCTGTACTGGTGAGGGTGTATACAATATTTGTCTCCCCTGTTGGCGAGTCCTTTCCGATGACTCATGCGGGGGAGGTTCCCTATTGAGTGTACATTTCGGCTCCATGTTACCTCCTTCGTTGGGAGAACCTCTATTTCATGGTTCAAGCGGAGAGAGGTATTGATTCTATGATTCTGTTGACAAAACGATAAAGACATTCTTGGATGGATAGAGAGTGAGGGAATTCTCATGGTACTGCTGCATTAGATATTTTGATATATACATTTATAACATTCTGGAAGTACTGTTTGTTGAAGATTGTGCAAAGGGGATCGTACTGTTGGAGGAGGTAGAAGTAATCGCCTCAGAGCTCATTCCTCTTATTCGTTTGATGGTACTCTACTGTTTTCTTGATTCACTTGAAAATACACACAAGACTTATTTAATCAGCAGTGGCAATTCTTTTATTCATTTCACAGGGGGGGTCAGTAGTGGGCGATTGGAAACCTGAGGCTCCTGTCCTTTTTGGTTCATCTCGACCCGATACTGAGGGTAGGTGTGCTTGTTTAACGTGTTTTACATTATCTCTTGGGTCTATAGGCCTTCATAACAGAAGGAGGTGTTTGTTTATAATCTCAATTGTTTCCTCCTTTGCAGTATCCGTGTTGGGAACTCGAAGCCACCCGCTCACCTCCCGTTACTGGGTTGATTCTTTTCTTTTATAGGTAGTTATTAGGTGGTTTTAACCTCTCTTGTTGGTCCTAATAGCTATTAACTCATCTAAGAGTTATTACAAGTCTCTCTCTTTCCATTCACAGGTCTCCCTCCCTGCAGTTCCCATCCTTTCCTTCCCCGCTTGACCATCCCATAAGTTTGCATTATTATAATACACCAGGCTTGGGGCTGTCGAGAAGTGGACCCCTCTGAGCATCGGTACGACCCTGAGGATACGCCTAGTACGGGACACATCTTGGCTGGGAAGGGGAGGAGGGAGATGGGTCTGAAGTTCTTGAGGTCTGTCGGGTCTACGGATGGCTTCTTCAGCAGGAGGTTGATCTCAGCGTGTTTTCAGTCTTCAGGTAAGGTGGCGGTTTCGATGGAGCAGTTGATGGTGCAGCGAAGCTGGGGAGCGATGAGGCGGCTGCTCTATGGAAGAAGTGGTGGGGCATCTGTGGGGAGCTGAGTGTGTCATCTGTGGTGAGCTGAGTCCAGTTGAGCATGATCTGTTGGGGTGTAGCCTGGTTGCGTGCAGTGGTGGTGGGCCTAATGGCAGGGTCTTGGGTGTCAAAGCTGTCATAGATCTGCCCGATCTTGTGGTGGAAGAAGGTGCTGAGTTTGTTGCAAAGCTCTTGGGAGGGTAGGGCGTCTGTGGTCTCGCTGTTGGGCTTGGCGAACTCCTTGACAATGGTGAAGAGTTCTTTGCTGTTGTGTGCATTGGCGTTGATTCTGTCTTGGGAGGCCGTTTTCTTTGTTGTATTGAGAAGAAAGGTGGTGTGCGTTGAAGGCGGATTTTAAGGTTGTTCCTCCATCTCTTCTCGAGTCATCTGCAGGTGCGTCTGGACTCGAGGAAGGTGGGAGTGAACCAGCTGGCTTTCTTGCATTGTTGCTTGCGCGGTGTCTACTTGAGGGGTGCCAGAGTATCGGCGTAGGAGATCCATCGGTGAAGGTTGCACGCTGCGGTGCTGCCGTCTGTTGGTGTTGGCGGAGAGGTCATGCTGAGGAAGTCGATGAGAAGTTCTTCGGTGGCTCTGTTACAGTTGCGACGGGGGGATGAGGGTGGTGGTGTATGGTGGGCATGGTGAAGGCGAGATGCACGCAGTGATGTAGGTCAAGACAAGTTCAGTGTTGGGGCTGCAGGTGATGTTCCCACTGGCGGAGAAAACCTGGTCGAGCGTATGTCCGGCTGTGTGGATCTGTGCGGTGACTAGCTGCGTGAGTCCGATGTTGGCAAGGTTTTCCAGAAGGGATACAGTGTTCTGGTCACTGGTGTTATCCAGGTGGAAGTGGAGGTCTCTGAGAAGGATGTAGTCAGTGGATGCGAGAGCCTGGGGTACGTAGAGATCTACTATGGCGTCGGTGAAGGGCACGCGGGGGGCCTGTAGACGAGGGTCCTGCGAAAGGTGATGTTGGGGTCCTTCAGCCTTAATCTGCTCTCACATCTTGTTCTAATCTAGCCAATGTCTCACAATTTTCACTCTTCTCTCATTATATTCTCTAATTAATTCATCCTCCTCTTTACTCAAACTACACACATCCTTCCATTCAATATCGTTGGTATTTTGGTTAACTTGTACAACTGTATTCAGAAATTTACCATATCTTAACCCATTCCTAGCCCCCATGGTGCAGATTTATTCCAGTCAATGTGTCCCAGTTGCTACCTTTGGCGGGAGTTTGGGACATTTGGGATGTATCAGCTATTCAAACAGAAGAAAATCATTTTTGCTGCAAGCTCTTATCTGTTCCCCTGTCCTCATCCCACTTTATTTGTCATGTTGAGATAGGATTAAGCTACCTATGTGATCTAGTGCAAATTTGCCCCGCTTTGCTATGGCTTTCGATTAGGCCTGGGTGGTAAATTCCGCTCCGCTCGCGGAATTTGCGGAATTTTGGCAATTTCGCGTTCCACGGAGAACGCAGAATTGCCGAAAATTCCGCGATCCGTGGCGTAGCGGAATTTCCAAACAGGAAAAACGCATCGCGAACGGGCGGAACAAGCAATTCTGCATGCTCGCGGAATTCCGCGTAGCTCGTGGAGATTTTTTACCGTTTCGCGGAACTTTGCGTAATGCGACTACGCAAATTCCGCCCACCCCTACTTTCGATATGGATATGATGAGGCGTCTCTTACAAGAGATATAATAAAAGATTGTCTAGCTCGCGACAAAGACAATGATATTCCATGGCTGGACTTTGTACAATAATATTTTGCAGCTATTGATCTCCCACAAGCATTCACAAATGTTGAAACCTGTGTTACACTGGGCAGGATGCAGGTCCAGTTTTTATTATCCCATGCTAGGGAGAAAAGGCTAAGCATGGAAACATCAAAAACCTCTACTATGCTGTATCTCACTGTGGATCATGATAATACCCTTAGTAATTATCTGTGTACAAAGAGAGGAAGATGGGAATGCTCTTTATTGTTTCATTTTCAGGCAGATACAAAGAGAAATACCTACTTCGCTTCCCCTTTGGCTTTCAGCACAATTTAGAATCGTTTGTCTGTCCATGTAACAATACTTGTAAACAATCTATGCTCATTTTTACCTTTTTTGTACTTTTTAACAGAAATATGCCAAAATGTTTTTAATACCGTTTATCAAATCTAGAAATTTGACAAATTGTATGCAGTCATTTCTTTTTCTGAAACAGATGCATGATGATGAAACAAGTTTTTATGTAAGCTTATTTTTAAGGGCCGCAGTGCGTTCCAGATATTCCATGCACCTTGATTAAACATATAGCACTTTATTTAAGCTGCTTTTATAGATGTTATTGCAGGCTGCCCAGAACTATAATAATCACAAATGTATGAGTAGTTTTATGTCTGGTATCTGCTTTTCAAATTGCTATATCATTTTATTCTGTACTTTTATAGCTGCATGTTAGGCCGAATAAAGTTGATCTGACTTGACTTGAACATACTGTTAGCAACTGTGGAGATAAGCAGATTGTTGGAAAGTGGGTTATTAGTAGTGGTAAATATGCATCTACCACTGGCAATAAGGCCTCTAATACAATCTAGGGCTCAGTATGGGTCTCAATAAATTATTCCTATGCTCAACTCTAGGCAGCTTGGCTGTGAGAAGGCAGGCTTAACTTAGGAGACAGGTATATAAAGCATTTAAAAATACCAATTGAGTAAATAATTAAGACACAGCACACAATAAAATCCCACACCAATTTATAACAATAGGAAATATTGTAACATTTAAAATGACACCAAAAATGACAAACATTCAATGTAGGAAAACGGGGATATGTTTTTTTTTTTTAAATAAACACTTTCTAGCAATTAGTCACCTTATGGAGTTTTTTCCCAAAGTTGCTCCAAACTCCCACAACTTCTGGAACGTCTTCATGAAGTTACTCTTGAGGGTGCAAAGAGTCAAAAACACAATCCATGGGTCTGGAAGCTCCAAGATGGTCATGGAAAGTTTGGGACCACAATTCCTACAATGCACCTGGCCAATACCCTTAAACGTCCACTGGATGCACTCCAGGCAGGGGACTCTTGGTGGTGATGGTCCAGGTGAGCTCTGTTAACCTGTAGCTTGCAGGAAGTCCACTCTATTCCTTTTGAAGCAAGGTACATCCAAAGGGCTGTAGTTCTAGATAATGCAGCATGCATAGTCAGTCAGAATGCAGGGCCTGATTATGCAAATTAAGTTTCCAGTTTGGCAAACCAAAATTCTTCTTCTCTTAGTTTCAAGCAGCAGATCTGAGAGGCTCTGCTCCTCTCACATATTTATTCAGTGTTCTCTGGGATTAGGCAGGAGAGCACTCCTGTCCAACGAGGTGCAGGGCATCACCCCCTAGATCATGACCACTCCCTTTAAAGCGTGGCATAATTTTATCCCAGAAAGCACTATTGCTCCAAACTTCAGTATGGCTGAACTCTTAGCAGAGGAGCAAGAACTAGGTAAACCAACCTCCAGTATGGCTCATTTCCATAGCTCTCCTCCCCTTACTATCTGCGAACTCCTGCCTTAAGCCTGCCATCTGGATGGGTTTGTGGGGCTGGGGTAGATAGACCTGGTATTCCCTGCCTGTCCTATTTCCCCTTTGAAGCTCATGCTTTACCACCTCTCCCCCTGCTCTGGCATTCCGGTGTAACAGAACTCTCTCTACCAGATAGCCTCTCACTGGATGAGCCACTTATCACTTCATCAAAGCAGCCTGGCTAATCCTGGTAACTCTGACTAATCAGGGAAGAGCACAAGAAGGCTTCATTTTGTCTGACAGACAAGAACGTCTTATTTTCTGCATATTTTAGGAAACATTCAACAATAGCATATTGTTGGATTGATCAACACCATTCTCCTAAGTCCTTGAATCATATTTCCTTTAATGCCTAGCGATAGTTATGCATTCATAACCTATTGCAATTTTATCCTATGGGGCTAGGCATCTACAATGGGGAAACTGCAATGAGTAATTTCTCCATCACCAGGGGATATAAAGGAATAGCACTCGTTACAACGCATGCGTTTTCTACACATGCCATTACAACGCAAGTCATTACAATGACACGTTGTTACATTGCATGCCATTACAATGCAAGTCGTTACAACGACTTGCTGTAGGGGGGGCGCTGGCATTTGGAATCGTATAATTTACTATTCCAACTCCAGTGTATGCAACAGTAGGGAAGTTGTTGGATTGAAAATCTAACAAATCCAACACCATCTGACCCCACAGCAAGTCGTTGTAACGACTTGCGTTGTAATGGCATGCGATGTAACAACGCGTCATTGTAACGACTTGTGTTGTTATGGCATGCGATGTATCACATGCGTTGTAAACGATGTTCCCATATAAAGCCTCTTTTATAAGGGCCCTGCTTATAGTTACATGACCCCCACTCCTGGGACACCTAGGGGAGACTTTGGGGGCCCTGAATATGCAAAAATAGTGTAGATTCTCACTCCACAGTGCTCCTAGCACCAAAGTCGATTTTGGGAGACACTTTACAACAATGGGGAAAGTGAACTGTGCAATTTCTCTATCCCCAGGATATATAAAACATATTTTATAAGGACCTTCCTTATATTTACATGACCCCCACCCCGGGGCATCTTGGGGAGATGCTGGGGGTACCTAATATGACAAATTATTGTAGATTATCCCTTTTTAAGTGCCCCTACAACCAAAGTCGGGTTTGGGCACAATTTGCATTTTAAAGCAGTGCTGCAACACAGGGCTGCTTTTCAAATGACTCTCAGAAGTGCACACATGCAAGTGCAGAAAGTGCTGGCCTCTAAAGTAGTATGCCCTATTATATGCTAGGGACTTATAGGTAGTTTTAATCCCCCTCCTCTATTAAGCACTAGAAATTTATAGGGTAGGTCATGCCAATTAAAAGTGTATCCTAATATATAGTGTACCCTCATGTATGTGTGTGTTTTCACTGTGTCTTCAACATAGCACTGGCTCTGGACCTGATTAGACAGAGCCCAGGGACAGTCAGAGTCAGTTAACACCAGTACCAGTCAGCAACAAATGGGGGTGCACAGGGCACACAGGATGACTTTGCAACATAGCGACCCCCCCAAACGAAAGGCGATAGGTTACTAACCTACACCCTGGTAGTACTCATCAGCTATGTAGAGAAACCTGGAAAGTCCATCCGCATTGGCATGGGCAACCCCAGGTCTGTGTTCCAGTGTAAAGTCCATTTCCTGTATGGAAATGGACCACCTCAATAGCTTGGGATTCTCCCCTATCATTTGCATGAGCTATCTGAGAGGCCTGTGGTCAGTTTGAACTCAAAAGTGAGTACCATTCAAATATGGTATCAGCTTTTTCAGGGACCACACCGCAGCAAAGGTCTCTCTCTCAATGGTACTCCACCTCTGCTCTCTGGGAAGAAGTAGCCTGCTAATGAAGGCAACCAGCTGGTTAAGGCTCTCCTTATTCACCTGTGACAACACTGCCCCAAACCCTTGTTCTGAAGCATCTGTCTGAACCACAAATTCCTTTGTGTAGTCAGGGGCCAGTAACACTGGTGCTGAACATATAGCAGCTTTCAGAGTGTCAAAAGCCTTCTGACACTCTGGGATCCAATCCACTTTCTTGGGCCTCTTCTTAGAAGTCAGTTCTGTCAGGGAAGCCACAATGGCCCCTAATTCTGAACAAACATTCTATAGTAGCCAGGCAGACCAAGGAATGCCCTGATGTGTATTTGCGTAGTAGGAGCAGTCCAATCCAAAATAGTTTGTATTTTGGCCTGGAGAGACTGTACATGGCCTCCACCTACCAGGTGGCCCAAGTACACAACATAACTCTGCCCTATTTGGCACTTACTGGCCTTAATATGCAGGCGTGCTTGCTGCATGGCCTGAAGCACTTCCCTCAGGTGGCTTAAGTGATCCTCCCAGGTAGAACTGTATACAGCAATATCATCCAGATAAGCTGCACTGAACTGCTCCAACCCAGACTGGACCCTGTTCACCAGCCTTTGGAAGGTGGAAGGGGCATTCTTTAATCCAAAGGGCAGTACCTTGAACTGATAATGTCCCTCTGGTGTAGAGAATGCCCACCTCTCCTTTGCTCCATCTGTGAGGGTACTCTGCCAGTAGCCAGAAGTCAAATCAAATGTACTCAGGTACTTAGCCACCCCTAATCTATCAATGAGCTCATCAGCTCTAGGTATAGGGTGAGCATCATCTATGTGACTGCATTAAGTCCTCTGTAGTCCACACAGAACCTTAACTCCTCCGGTCTCCCCTGGGGATTAGGTTTGGGCACCAGCACCACTGGGCTGGCCCATGGACTGTCAGCAGGCTCAATTACCCCCAACTCCAGCATCTTAGCTACCTCAGCCTTGATGCTGGCTCTGACATGATCAGACAACCTCTTCAGTTTATTTTTGACAGGAGGGCTGTCACCAGTGTCAATGTGGTGCACACACCACTCAGTGGTGCCTGGGGCCAAAGAGAACAGGCCATCAAACTGCTCCAGTACCTGCTTGCAGTCTCTGTGCTGTTGGTCTGTCAAGGTGGGAGAGAGTACCACTCCCTCCACTGGCCCATTTTTCACATTATTGGAGAGGAGTTCGGGCACTGGCTCAGTCTCTTCCTCCACACAATCATCTGTGACCAGTAACATGGTCATGTCTGCCCTGTCATGATGGAGTTTCTGGGGGTGCCAATGTCAACCAGGAAGGTAACCTCACCCTTCATTCAATTATTGGATAGGGCCTCCTCCACTTGTCATGGAGGGCTCTGGGAGCCACAGGCTCCAACAAGCACACCAACTGTCTTGGAGTATACACAGGCATAATAGCCTTTTGATCATACCAGTGCTTCATGAGCTCCTGGCTGGCCTCCAATTTCCTGCCTGCCTTGTACATGTACTCTGCCATTCAAGATCTGAGGCCTAGCACATAGTCCAGCACATAGTCCTTTGCTTCTTTGAGAGGCTTCTCCAAAGACTCCCTCAGCAGGCACAATGGCCTCCTCACAGAGTGTCCAAACAAAAGCCCATCTGGCTGGGTCATAGGGGCTAGGGGTAGATGGACCTGGTATTCCCTGCCTGTCCTATTTCCCCTTTGAAGTTCATGCTTTACCACCCATCTCCCTGCTCTTTCAGTCCTGTGTAGCAGAGCTCTCTCTACCAGATAGCCTCTCACTGGGTGAGCCACTTATTACTTCATCAAAGCAGCCTGGCTAATACTGTTAACTCTGACAAATCAGGGAAGAGTACAAAAAGGCTCAATTTTAGCTTACAGACAAGAACGTCTTATAAATTATTTTCGGTATATTTTAGGATCAATTCAACAGTACATATTGTTGGATTTATCAAATACCATTCTACTAAGTCCTTGAATCATATTTTCTTTAATTATTAGCAATAGTTTTGCATTCATAAACTATTCCAGGTTATCCTATGGGACAAGTCATCTACAATGAGGAAACTGCAATGAGCAATTTTTTCATTACCAGGGGATATAAAACATCATTTATAAGGGCCCTGCTTATAGTAACATGACCCCCAACCCCTGGGATACTTAGGGGAGACTTTAGGGGACCTGAATATGCATAAATAGTGCAGATTCTCATTCCACAATGCTCCTAGCACCAAAGTCGATTTTGGGAGGCACTTTACTACAACGGGGAAAGCAAAATGTGCAATCTTTCTATCCCCAGGGCATATACAATATCTTTTATAAGGCCCTCCTTATAATTACATGAACCCCCACCCCTGGGACACCTAGGAGATACCCTGACGGGTACCTAATATGCCAATTATTGTAGATTATCACTTTTTAAGTGCCCCTACCACCAAAGTCGAGTTTGGGCACCATTTTCATTAAAAAGCAGTGCTGCAACAAAGGGCTGCTTTTAAAATGTCCTCAGGCTCTCAGCAGTGCACAGATGCAAGTGTAGAAAGGGTTGCTGGCCCCTTAACTGCTGTGCTGTATTATATATTAAGGACTTATAAGTAGTTTTAATCCCCCTGCCCTATTATGTACTGGGGACTTAAATGGTAGCTCATGCATGTCATTTATAAATGTACCCTAATATATAGTGTACCCTCATGTATGTGTGTGTTTTCACTGTGTTTTCAACATAGCACTGGCCCTGTGCCTGTCTAGACAGAGCATAGGGACAGTCAGAGTCAGTTACCACCAGCAACAAATGGGGGTGCACAGGGCACACAGGAGGACTTTGCAACACAGATCTTCCAGTGAGATGTTGTAATCTGATAGGTAAGATGATGGAAATTCCTTATTGTTAAAAATACTAACAAACAGATTATGTGATACACCATAAGATATCAGACGCTATAGATATGTTGCACCTTCACCTGAAGAAGAGGGGGGAGAAGTACATGCACAGCAATCCTTGACTCTAAGGATATCTACATATTCACCCAACATTTTAGAATAAATATTATCATGAAATCTGCTAACTAAGCTTTCCCTTTGGGTTAGTATATTAGAATTAGCCTCATGTTGTAATGTAGTTAATTCGATTTTTGTGAAGTCATATCCCAATGGAGAAAAAAGACACAACAATGAGCCAACTAAGATCATTAGTGTCATTATCAAGGAGAGTAGGGCAATAACTTTGCCTTATTTGCTACGTGCCATTTTCTATTGAGATCAAAAACAAAAAGGAACACAGAACAAAATTCAACAAGAATTTTCTTTAAAACAATAATAGAATTTTTCTTTTTCTTTGAAAGTAATAAATCAGAATCAGACTCAAAAATAGACTTTCAAATTCATGGGTTTTTCTAGTTTAGTTCATAAAGTTTATTTTCTTTTTTTTTGTAAACAAACTTTATTAGGTATTTACGTTATACAAACCAACACAGTAGGATCTTTGAAATGAGCATGTGCAACAACTCTAACCCTCTGTTAGTGAATATACAGCTTATCACTATTGCAGAAATCCTCACAGTCGACCGATAGTTTTCCAGGAGATTCATTTACAACCAAGTTCACAGGTCACAATGATACGTAGCGCTATTAATAGTAACTAGCCCCCCACCCACAACTTATTAGCAACCCCCCTGTTCTGCCCTCCCCCTCCCTCCAGGCGTGCCATGGATTCCTATGTTCGGGGAACCCTCCCATAGCTACTCTCTTACAATTACCATCCTGTTATTGTAGTATCCATGGGATCCAATCCATCGCCGATAGAGGAGCACTCCCCTATCTCACCCCTCTGCTCCCATGGAGTCCCCCAGTAGAGCCTACAAATCGTCTGCCTATGGGGCATCTCTGTTACTCTCATCTGTGATGTCATTTAGCTGTGTAAGGTGGAGCGTCAAAGCTTCCCAAGCCCTCGCTGCATCCAGTGTCTTCTCACTCCCATTGCGCCTAGCATCTCTCAGCCGTGCCGTACCCTCACTACCCGCCCATCGCTCAAACTCCCTTCTCCACCTGCCTATGTTAGGACCCCCCCTCGCCTTCCAATGAGTTGTGATATCCAGCTCCGCTAGTATCAGTCCCAAGTCCTGAAACTTACTAGTGACTTTATTCCTGGCAGTGTGTGGAAATCTGTGAAGTAAGCAATATCCTGGGGTCAAGTGCACCTCCTTTTCAGTGATTTCGGCTAACACCTCTGTCACTTCCCTCCAGAAATGTCCTATCTCTGGGCAATTCCAGAACATGTGGAGGAACTCTGCACCTATTTCTCCACATCTGGGGCAAGCCGCCGTCACCATATGAAAGTACTTGTTGAGGCGCCCAGGGGTGAGGTACGCTCTATGGAAGATGTAAAAATGTACCAGCTGGAACCTAGCATTTCTGGAAACCTTACTAATCCTCTCCGTAAGTTCAACCCACCCTTTGTCCTCTATGGCTCTCCGAAATCCTCCTCCCACTTCTGTTGCAGTTCCCGAAGCGGTAGGAGTGTCGACCTGTTCAGCCTTCTATATAGACAAGTGACTGCTTTAAATGTCCCTGCCGACACCACGTATTGACAACCTTCATTTAAAGGAGGTTCAGTCAGGTCACTCCCCCAGTGTTTGCGAATTGCGGCTGTCAGAGCATAAAGTTTGTTTTCTTAAATTATTTTCTTAATTTGAATTATTTTGCAGTGTTCAAGACTAGTCCCAACACTTTCAGTCTTTTCAAAGTTTAAGGTGGTTCTTCTTCTTCCAGTTCATTCTCAAAAAGAACTGTCAACAGTTTATTTGACTATAGATGTCAATGTCTGATTCTTTTTCAATAACTGATGCATGATACACCCAATCAGCTGAAGCATGCTTTCTATTTGGAGCTCTTTTCTTGATGGTCTTTAGGAACTGGAGACTCACTTTCACTGCCCTCTGAGTAAATTTCAGTTGCTTCAGGTTCTTCATTCATTGGGTTTAGTCTTTCATTCTGCCAGTGCTTTCTTTTACATGATGTCTTCAGTGACTTTATTGCTTCAATTCTTGCGTCTTCACTTCTGACAACTTCTGAGTCTTCTTCACTCACTGATGGACTTGTACTTTGATCAGCAACTCGATTTACTGTGAATTGTTTTCTTCCTCAGGGTGTTCTCGTGACTTTCATCTGTGAATTTTCAACTGAGGTTTTCGCTGGAAGGATCAGTGACTACTTATTTTTGCTGCCACTCATGACTTTGTATCAGCTCTTCACTCTGAGTTTGAAAATGGCTACACCAGTATCTTCATCTCATCAAGCAAATTCTATGACTTTGTTGTCTTCACCAGTTTACAATTTGCAATTTTTCACCATGCACCTCTGAATCCACACTGCAAATTTGAGCTTGACCCGGTGAATCTGTGGTCTCCTTTTCTCTTCTTGTGTGAGTGGCATGGATCCACTGGGACTCTAGCACACTTCACAGCAGTGTTAGTCTCAAGTACAACCTGATATGGGCCGCACCAATGATCTTTAAGACAGTTTTTGTAGACATGACTCTTGATATTCACCCAATTTCCTGGATTTAGCGGGTGGCATTGAATTTCCTTGGTTGGTGCTGTTGGCATATTGACCTGATGAGAAAGTGATTTCACCATATCAGCCAGACCTTTGCAGTAATCTAGAACAATGTCATCAGCTATTGAAACAAGTGTAGATGACGGTGAGAGACCAGTCTTTTTGACGGGGGTACTTCTAATACTCATTAGGACACGAGTAAGGACACCAGGCCATTTCAATGTAGTGGATGCTCATACTTTGGCCAGTTTCTTTTGATGGTCCCATTAATTTTCTCAACTACTATTCCAGATGATTTCGGGTGATAACTACAATGGAACCTTTTATCAGTTTGGAGTTCTGTACAGATTAATTTCAAAATCTCAGTTTTAAAATGGGAGCCATCATCTGTCTCAATAGATGTTGGAAATTACACCTTTTTAACAGATATATTGTTAGCTGCCAGTATGACTTGTTCAAATCTGGTTAGAAGACTGTTTGTCATATGCTGCGGTTGGGTACCGGTCAGCAAAATCACAGCTGAATATGGAACAAATACAATCAATGTATGTCCTTTGTCAATTCCTTCATTTTGCTCAATTGCAATGCAAACAGCTGCCACCACTTTTAGACATCCAGGAAGACTTACATCTACTAGATCTAATACAGCTGAAAGGTAAGCTAGAGGTCTCATACTCCCACCATTTTTTGGGGTCATAACCAATAATGCACACCCGCATCTTTGATTACAAAAAAGGAACAAATCTGTGCTATCGTCAGGCATTCCAAGGGCGGGTGATTTACATCATTTCTCCCTCAATTCATGGAAAGCTTCTAAACATTCATCATCAAATGGTACTGGGTCTCTGATGTCACTGTGAGTCAGCCTTTGCAATCAAGGAAAAGTTTGGAATCTACTGATGACAGTAGCGAACAATTCCCAGGAACATCCGCACCTCCCTCTGGGTGGCAGGAGGAGAGGACTCATTTTCAGGATTGCAGAAACACATTTTTTAGAGATAATGTTTTTTATTGTATTGCATTTCTGTATGGGAACCCTTGTGAGGACTGTCAGCTGAGTGGTTCACTAATGCAAATGTTTCAAGTTTAAAGTCTTCTTTTGTCTTCAATGCCACCAATAGGCCATCTATCTGTTGCACCAAAAATGAACTATAGGGCAACTGCAGATTTTCCAAATCTTTTTTTAGGATCTGACTAAAGGTTGAAGAACATTCAGTACATTCCTTTGGTATTCAACACCAAAAGAGAACTTTATTTTGGATTTGGAATGTAAATAAATATTGTCTGTCCTCCTGCAGAGGAAAGGATAAGAATGTATTCCATTCTGCATCTGTTGGGATCTGGAACAAAATTACTGCAGGGTTTGGTACCAGACAACACAGATTCACTATTTTATTTATTTATCAATGGCCCTGCACCATTCTCCATTTACCTCTTGTTCTTTTAATTCCCATTGCAGGAAAGTTAAAAGGGCTATCAAGCACTTATCGAAGGATTCCCTATTCAATCATTTCTTCAGTGACAGACTTAATTTCTTCTAATGCCCCCTTTGAAAGTGTGTACTGTTTGGGTCGCGGGGATATTGTATTTGCTTTCACATTTATTTTGACAGGCTTTGCACTTTTTATTAATCCTATCTCTTTTCTGGTTAAATCCCATACCTGTTCTTTGACAGTATTTCTTAAATCAAAAGGCAAATCATCTTTTGTAAAGACTGGAATCAATTGAACTCTTGAATCTTGTGGTTTCATTTTAAAGACTGAATCTTCATTTTGGGTTTCAATTGCAACACCGCCAGATGTGTAGTAAATTACACAATTCATCTTGCACAACAAGTCTCTGCCGAACAAATTGACAGGACTCGAAACACATAATATGAACTGATGATTATTCTCAATTGGTTCAATTTTAACAGACACAGTTTCTGTAACCTGGGTAACAATCTTTTTATTGCTAAAGCCTACAACTTGAACTTCTCTACCCAAGAGGTTTGGAACCTCAACAGAACAAACTGTAAAATGGGTGGCCCCTGTATCTATCAAGAAAGAAATTGGGTCCCCATTGACTTCACTGCCATTATATGGGCCACTCTGGTTTACCTCCAGGACTGCTCCAGGAAAACAGTCCTTCTCCCCCCTCAGGCCCCATCATTGGGAATTATTTTCTGAAGAAAACTGAGGAAAATCATTAAACAGAGTCAATGAATTTTGTTTATACCTGGGATTGAATTACATTTTGTTTATTACATGTTGCTGCAACACTGGAACTATAGGCATATTCATGCTAAACTGTCCTTGGTTTTGCATACTCCGCACAAAAGCTAGTTGGGGTGGGGCCACTGATGTATATGGTTCTTATTCACATTCTGCTGCATCTGGGGAACAAAATCATTCTGAATTCGATCTGGATTCTGTCTGTATTCCTGCTTCCAATGGCCAGTATGAACACACAGAAATGACAAACAGTACTCCTCTTTAACATGACAATATTTGCATTTATTCCAGTATTATTCACAACCCCTCTTCCCGAACCTTGCATCAACACTATGGGGCAGATTTACAAGCCCCTTGCAACACTTTTGCGCCGCCGTTGCATCACTTTTTGTGACGCTGCAGCTGCGTAAACAATGCGCCACGTTGCGACCAATTTACATCATGACGCATCTAGGGAGATGCATCACCTTGTAAAGCCCTGCGCCACATTATACCTGCGTCAGGTATAATGTATGCAGGGTGGGCGTTCCCACGCACAAAATCATGTAGAAATGACGCAGTGAAATTTACAACATTTCACTGCGTCACTCTACGCCTTCACTGCGTAAAATCCCTACGCCTACTCAGACCAGGCGTAAGGAATGACGCAGGGCTTTTTAAATGGGACTCACCTATCTGTTGTGGCGCATTGCTGGAGTTGCGTCACTTTCATGAGCAACTCCAGCAATGCATCTGTGCCAACAGATGTGTCAGAATTTCTGACGGATGTCAATCCTTGCGCCATGGTGCCCCGTCTTGTAAATACGGCGCATCCATGGTGGTGCAAGGGTTATGTATGGAGGTGCAGGGAAACTGACGCATCTGTAGAGATGCGTCAGTTTCTTGTAAATCTGCCCCTATGTCATTCCCCATTCCCAATCCTTGCATTGAAGACATCACATTCATTCCAGCATTGTCACCTGACAAATTGGAACCCATCTCCTCATTTCTGCTATTTCTCTGAAACGGTATGGACAACCATCAATTTTTTTCTTAATCATTTTCTGCTTCACATCAAATCAATTACTACTGTATTTAGCATACTTCAGGATTTAATCCATTCCCTTTGTCTGCCAGCACATCTCACTCTGCTGAATATGAGAAATGAGCTCCGGACACAAACCCATAAAAAAAATCAGAAACAAAACTGATTGGACCATCTTTCTCGGGATGTTCAACTCTGCTGTGTTTCTTAAAACTTTTCATAAGCCTCTCATATTAAGCATGCACTGACTCCTTCAGATCTTGTGTGCATCTCAAAGCCTTTGACCAGTTATTTCCTTTTCAGGCACCTTTCTTTTCCAAATGCTTTATCACCTCTCTGTATTTGTCAGCAGCCACATCAGACTGCTCATTATTAGATGCAACCCTAGGTTTTTCTTTAGTTGACTAATCAACAGCAACCTTATAATTGGACCACAAATCACTAGGAACAATCGCAAATAATTCATTCAAATCAATCCAAAGTATTTTCGAAATGGTTTTCAATCTATAACCTCCTTGTACCACTTGTCAGGTTCCTCTCACAATTTTGGAAAATTAAATCATAAAAGCAAAAAGCTCACCTCTCGCCCAAGGCACTTGGACAAAATTCCCTCTGTATATTTCTCACAGAGAAAATTCTGAAATTGCCTCTAATTCTGAATCATTAATAGATCCCTACACTTTCTTTCCTGCTTATGAAACCTTCTTTATTAGGAACTCTTTCCTTTCACCTTTCTCGGCAATTCTGTAAATCACTTCAGTCTTTTGTCTTTTGCACCAAATCCTTAATTTGGGCTCGTAAGGTTATTAAACCCAAATGCTTTCTTTGATCATTGATCAAATCCATTTTGTAATTTCTTTGTACGTTTTTCATTCTACTGATGTCAACCTCACATTCATCAGCCAATTCCTCAAGCTTATTTTTGGACGCGGCATCCTTGGTGGGGTTTTCCACCAATGTTTTGCCTTCCAGCCTCCTGTTTTTTCTGACTTTGTTTTAGCTGAGCTTAGGATTCTACAAACCTTGCCACTGCTAACTGCTTGTGCTCTCTCCTTTAAACATGGTGAAATTTGCATGTATTCAATTGGCATGTTTAATTTACTTATACATTCCTAGTACAGTGGTACCCAGGGCCTGTAAATGAAATGCTACCAGTGGTCCTGTAGCACTTATTGTGCCACCCACTTAAGTATCTCTGTAAATATGTCTCAGGTCTGCCATTGCAGCCTGTGTGTGCAGTTTTACGCTGCTATTTAGACCTGGTAAGATAAACCTTTTGCCAGGCTCAAACCCCCCTTTTAATACATATGTCACCCCTAGGGTATGCCCTATGCAGCCCAGAGGGCAGGGTTGCAGTGTATTAAAAATGTGGACATGTACTTTCAAATTGTACATGTCCTGGTAGTGAAAAACTCCTACGTTCATTTTTCCCTACTGTGAGGCCTACATCTAACATAAGATAACATTGAGATACATTATTACATTTGGAATGTGGTGATTATGATTAAAAGCCCTCTTTGATGGTAAAGTCGGATTTCTAGAAACAATTATGATAATGCCACTTTTAGAGAGTTTGCATTTTCTTCACCTAACCACTTGGTGCCTACATCCTGTCGCTGGGTCACATGACTAGGTTTTGCTGGCAGTTTCGCCTTTTTATATTGCTCCCAGACACCGGGACAAGGTAGGTGTTGGCAGTATGGGCCACTCTGAGTTCATGTGGGGAGGAGCTGTCACCTACCACACTTGCACATCACAAATGTTCTGCCTGAGCACTCT
Source organism: Calotriton arnoldi (assembly GCA_963921515.1). NCBI lineage: Eukaryota > Metazoa > Chordata > Amphibia > Caudata > Salamandridae > Calotriton > Calotriton arnoldi. The sequence goes on along the minus strand of CAWUFW010018807.1, from coordinate 156,222 downwards.
CACAAAGGGCTTTGACCGTAGTCTATTGTGACCCCAGACAATCTGTAGCCAGGGCAAGGAGCCAGGACATTCCAGGCACCTCAGTGGGTGGAAATCTCTGGAAGCTTCTCTAACCTCAAAGTGGGCACTAGGCATAAATATTGGACCTCAGAACCCAACTCTTCAGTACATAACTGGACCTGTGGATGACTCAGAAGAAGACTGCTATGCTGCTCTGCAAGAAGGACTGCCATTCTGCTGCCCTGCTTCCTGCTGCCTTCTGCCCTGCTGCGTAAGTGAAGGATTAGACCTGCATTTTGAACCCAGGAGCTTCAGAGTAACTCCTGGGGCTAGTTGTCTGTCATCCTGATCAGAGCCTCATGGACAGAAGGCTCCAACAACCTTTCATCCAGCTTCTGGGCTCTGCTAGCTGTGAGGCCTACCCTGCCAAGTGATGTGCCCCGAGTCCTGGACCCTTGGAAGGTGGCCTGAAAGTGCTCCTGCAAGCCCAACTTGGGTCCCAGCAAAAACGACTCATTGGAAACACTGCGTGATGCATCGCCTCTCCAAAACTCTGCATTGGGACTGCTGGATTGACTGTCTCTAGCATAGGACTTTGCATCGCCACCCACAGCCTTCCAGGAACCACCATTGCAAGATGCATCCTTGACTCAGACCTTTGCATAACAAAACCCTCGTCAGCGACACAAGACTCCGCATCGCAAGCCCTGCAGCTTCTTCGAAACCAGCTGGTGCGCGCTGTATCTAAACGCAGGACTTCGCAAGGCAGGCCCCTCATTGACGCTGTCCTCAATGACGGCACAGGACCTCGCAACGCAGCTCCTAGGAATCGGCGACGCCCAATGCATCCTCAACGCCGGACTGCTCAGTCAGGATTTAAGGCATTCTTGTTCAGCAGGCCTAACTGGGTCCCTGTAGCTGGCCTGTCCTCCATTGCAATCAGCCTAAACACATGACTTTATCCAGGTCCGGCACGACTAGATACCCACTTTTGGTGCTTTGTGCTTCTTGGTGCTATTTTCAACTAAATCTTTAGTATTGCATATCTCCTGTTCTTCTAACTGGATTGGTTTCGGATTTTTCTTATGTTGTGTGTTCACTTTATTACTGTTTGAAGTACTGCAGAAATACTTTACACTTTACCTCTGAGTTAAGCCTGACTGCCTTTGTGCCACGCTACCAAAGGGTTAAAAACTAAGTAATTTGGGGTTTGCTTGTGACTTCACCCTGTTAAGGATTGTGGTTGCTGCTTGAGTAAGGTTTCAACCCCTTAAACCAATAACCCACTTTCTTACACTTGTCATGTGCCACGTTTGCACAGCTTGCTGCTTCCTTGGTCAAATATCTCATTTCTGTATGTGTCAATGTTATCTGCAAAATATCTCCAAATTCAATTTTCAAAAGCCCAATATGAATTTCTCTCTCTTTATGAGACTCAAAAAGAACAACAGCAGGCATGTAATTTGTAACAGAAGAGACAACCGTGATATCTCTGCTAGTACTCGGTAAAGCTGATGCATTCTCAGGTGTGGCACACACTGATACATCCCCAACTGCAAGTGAAGTCACTCCCTGTGCTGTTGACCCACTGACGCTATCTCTCGCTTCACCTGTATCACGTACTGCAGAACTCTTTCTCTGTTATTGGATCCCATCTGTATACGGGGAAGATCTAGAATTCAAAAGATCAGTTAAAAAGCTATCTTTCTCTTCTGTATCCTGTTCTTGGCTCTCCTTCTCTCTGTTTCCCTCATCAGCTCTCTTTCTGTTTGTCGTCACTTTGACTATTGCAGTCCTTTCTCCAGCATTTCTTTTGTCGATCCCACTTGCTCTCCAACCATTGTTTAAATGAACCCCTCACCTGCTCTTTCATTTTCTTTCTCTCCTTCTCTGTAGCCATCCGATCCCATCAATGCCTCTAATTGTTTAGGTCTGGGTAACGGCCTCCTGGCATTCATAGCCTGCCTCAGGAAGTCCAGCTTTCCAATGTTAAAGGTATCCTCTAAAGGAAACTACAAGTCCTTCTCAGAAGCAGTATATTCATGCCATTCAGATATCTAGGTACACGTATAAAAAACAATGTCCATCATCATTTCATATGCAGACATACTCTCTGCAGATAATTTCTGTCCCTCCCTAGCAGGAATGCTAGGAACTTTTTCAACACAGTGCCCATACATTTCTCTCAACATAATCCAAAACCCATACAAGGCAAGCTAACAAAAAACAACCAATCTTAGCGCAGCTATGCCAAAGGTCAACCAATCACAGCACTGCTCTGACACCAACCAACGAATGACAGTAGAACTCTGGCAATGTCTCATCAATCCCAGCAGTCAGACTGACCAATAATGGAGCGACTTCTATGTAAATGAGAAAACAATTGCACAGCGTTTCTCAATACATTCAAAATATATTAAACTAATATACATCTTGTCTGTTGAGCCTAAATAGAGGAAAATCAGCAAGTTAGAATAAAATGAATCTCACAAACAGTACATAAAAGATCAGCACCTTCACAGCACTTGTTAATTTCAGTTCACATTAAAGCAGTCTACGGTCCAGCAGCAATCTACCTCTGGATAGTGGTTTTACTCCCATGCACCAAGAAGCAAAAGACATCAACCCAAATTAGACACACAAAGTCCTAGAAGCGAAGAGTCGTTAATTCAAAATAACTCTCTGTTTGGATGCGGCGTCACACAGAACACTCTACCTTTATGCAGACAAGTTCAACAGTAATAAATCCAGATCTTGGATTTCAACGAATCTGATAACCAACCAATATTAAACAGGAAATTCTTTGATGCTAATCAAAAATAAGAATAGTAAATCAAAATCACTGTACTCAAGCCACCAATTGAACATAGGATCAACATTGCATAGCCAAAAGCCTAAAACACAGTATAACAATCTATCACACATCACAGTACTCAATTCTTCAACAATACGCTTGAATGCTCTCAATTACCAGAATCATTCCACACTATTCGTATTGCAATCCAAATCGTTCTGGAGCAAAAGCAGCACTGCAAATCAGGATCCCAGCAAAATCCACCAGGAAGATCACACTGAAACATCCACTTACTATGGACATACGGCCAGGGGAAACAATAAAGAAGGGGAATCTCTACAGCAGAAAGGACGTCCTGACTCCTTCTCATCATTCAAAGCCAGAGCTTGTGTTTTATAATGAAGACTTTACACATGGCTGTCTATCAAACTAGTTTCTTAACACAAGACCTCTGTTGTTCCGGTAAATTGATTTCTACAAAATGTTCGCTCCAACCACAAAATAACTAATGCCCTGATCCACTACTAAGCTAATTTCCATAACAATTCAGTGTTTCATTGACTGAGACCTTTGTGTTTTTTTTCTTATTAGCTTTTACTCTAGTGTCACAACTTGAAAGACATCTACAAATCTGTGATACTAAGTAGGGTGGGCATAATTCCTGTATTTCAGTGTTGTGCAATCACGCGAAATTACCTAAGATTGCGATTGAATTATCCAAGAAGATTAATTCTGTGTTTAGCCCCCCCTCACATCCAAAATGGACATGACGATGCATTTTATGCTAAGAAATAGTACTAAATGCAACAGAACATGAATTGTGAGTGTGAGCAGCCACTCCCTCTCACTAAAGGTTCTCTTCGGTAGTTTACCAGCATTTAGCGCTATTTTCTTAGTGCAGAACAGGCGCGGCCGGCACAGGTAAGAGCAGTGGGTTGGAGCGGGGGAGGGTCTAAGTGGGGGGAGTTGACAGATGACAGGATAGGTGAAATTAAATAAAAATAAATAAAACCACTTACCTTGAGCTCGCCGCATCACTGAGTCTGCGATGCGGCAAGCGCAAGGTAAGTGGTTTTATTTATTTTTTATATAATTTTACCTTCCCCAACCCCGCCCCACCCAATGCCCACCGTTCTTACCTGTATCGGCCATGCCTCGTGCAAAATGCACCCTCACATCCGAAAGTTCATTCAAAATACACGCTCGCTAAATGTGCTCTCACAGTCAGATTTTTTTCTCACAAATTACTCTTATTTATGCTAGCAGGAGTAAGCATGTAATCATTCATAATTCTGCATCAACGGAGAATGCTGAATTACTACAATTATTCAGATGGCTCTGGAGTAATAAAATTCTGCCAATGCCTAATACTTAGCCATCTTGTTCTCAGGTTACCCTTACAGTGTTAATTGCAAACAGCAGAGTATGGCTGACTTGGGGACTGCTCGTTGACATGTACCAATAAATGTGATTATTATTATTAAAAAATAAATCTGTCTGTACCAAGACTCATTCCATATGGCCACTTAACCTGCTTTTCCCTGCCTAGCCCACTCTATGCTATAATTAGGGCTGTATGAAATCCGCATAATTTGCTTTTGCATAACTATTTGAAATGTTGTCAAGATTATGCATAATTAGTGTTACACTTTAGAGCAAAAGGCATCCCCATGTCAATTTCTGATGCAAAGACTCATTCTACACTAAAAACAGTGCATAAAAACAAAGCCACCATGTGCAACAGCTGCTCGTATTCTGTTGTAACCTGGCGTTTGTTGTAAGCTTTTACCACAAAAGGTGCTGTAAATTATTACAGCGAATGACACGGAATTACACAATATGGCGTAATGGTGTAATTTAGTGATTTTCTCATAACAAGCACAGTGCAAACTTCCTACAATTAAGCAAATTACACTTGCATAATTGTAATTTCGCCCAGGCCTATATAGAATAATGGTAAGCATACTGCTTTTGAGGCCTAGTTTGACCACAGAACCTCATGGAATTATTCCACCCACAAGCATTTAAAAACAAAGGTTTTTAATTGGGACTATTCATATACCTTGAAATTAAAAAAATAAAATGTAAGCATTTGCCTTAATATTCAGTCTAGTGTGTGTTTTGCCCCTTTTTCTATATTCTACATTTTCCCACATGTTCTCTAACTAAACCTCTTGCTTTATATCGGCCCCATTTATTTTATCCCTTTTCCATGTCCCCTGCTAGTCCTCATTCACTGGCACACACCGCTGGCTCCCATCCCTCTGGTCCTCGTCCTCATTCGGTACTTTCACTGCATTCATTCTTCTAGCTCCTCTTACTCTTTTCCTCAAGCTAACCTCCTCTCACACTATTCCTCGATCTCTATCCTTCTTCCTTCTTCCCTCATCTTCCCATAGTCCTCATTCTTGCGTCTAATCCCTCAGTTTCTCATCCCCTCCTTCCTCTAACTGTAGTCCACATTCTCAACCACCTTGTAATTACATAACATAGCATAATATAGCATAACATAACAGAACATAACACAACATGTATTGGTAAAGTGCACGTTCACCCGGAAGGATATCTTGGCACTGAAATACAATGTTTATTTTTACCTAACTCAATGGTACGCATTTTATTGACCTCTGCAAAAGGAACGGCTCAGTGGACCCAGCAGAATTCGAACCTGTGACCATGAGGTATTCTACTCCTCATACTCTTTAACTCACCCAGTATTCCTCATTCTGTATATTCTCTCTGTTTACTCATCATTCTGCACCTCCTCTCCATTATTATCCATCTCAGCTAGCTTCAATATCTTATTTCTAGATGTCTAGCTTCGATATCTGATACTTTATCACCTATCCTCTTCTCCCTTTTTGCTAGTCACCATTCTTTTCTCTTCTTTAGTCTCAATTCTCTTTCCCTCTGCCACACGTCCTTATTACCATCTCCTCTCCCTAAAAACTCATTCTTTGCCCATCTCCCTCTAACCTCCTCCTTCTCACCCTTTCCATCTTTTTCCTATTACCTTTCCATTCCTCTCTCTTTCTTTCTCTGTACCAAGTGCTCACCACTCTCCCTATTTTGCATTCCTCATGTCCCACTGTAGTTCATAGACTGTTGTTTCACCCCATCTGTCTCTCAATTGCATCCTGTCCTCTTTCCTTTGGCCCTTAACTACAAATGTATTTTGCTGTCACAAAGCCTGCGATTTGCAAATTCATTGGGTTTGTGACACCTAAATGCCTTTTTACAATCTACAAAAAACCCTTTTCTGAGTAGGAAAAATCTGTTTTGTGACCCTCTCCAAATCACAAATAGAAGGGAACATTAGAGAGGCTTCCATCGAATTGTAAAGAGATAGTTCTTCGGTTTTTGGCTGCAATTGCTATTGAAAACCATTGATCAGTTACCTACACCTTAGTTGGGTAGTAACTGATTCGCAAAGGTAACGCTGTCTCATAGGGACCTTTTGCAATTGAGCCAGACAGCCTTGGAGGGAGCAAACAGTTGGGACCACTGCATGCTCTCCAGAATGTTTGACCAGTATGTCAATTCTTTTTTAAAATAAAACACCATCTGTCCCGTGAAAACAGGGGATACGTTTTTTTAAAAATCGTGGACATGCTGGGATTGCAAACTCAGGAATGTGTCCAGCCATTTCTAGAAAGTTGCAAAATGGAACCTGCTTTATTAATATTGATGAAACAGGAGATGTTGCAGCCATGAAAATAAGTAGCATCACAAAATGATGGGAAGGTTACAAAAAGTTAATGCACAATTTGCACCCACTATTTGCTGGAGGGCACATTACATTCCATGCTCTATTTCCTGCCCTCTCTATTTTCAAATCTCTGTCCCATCATTTTCACATCATTCACAACATCGATGTGCCTTCTTTCCCACCCTTTCGAGTTCCAACCCACTTGTCTTTATTTACCATTCTCTCTCTTGCTTTATTTTCCTTTTTTCTCCCTTTTGAGCTCTCTCCCAACACCCCTGTCTAATCCATTACCACAGCCCATCCTCTTTTTTTTTTTTTTAACTGTCCCCCTTTTCCAATGATCTTTTTTTTCTTTTCTCCCGTGTCCTCCTGTATTTTACTTTTCCAATCTCTCGCTGTTCCCATCACATTTATGTTTTCACCAGTCTCTCCATCCCTCTTGTCTCCATTCTATAGCACAAACAATGACAAAGCTAAAAGAGGTGCTTGGTGCAGTGTCACCAGACAGTGGTCTGAGGGGCCCCATAATTCCATTTACCAGCTACATATTATTTAGGAAGCCGACTCTATTTCATTTGTGTGAGTGGCTGGAACTTGGATCTCTGTTTACCGTTCCCTGGGGAGTAGAGGAGACATGAAGGGCTCTGTGAGATGAGCATTGTGGCTAAGCAAATGGAGAATGCAGAAGATAAAACATAAAAGAAGAGTGAATGGAAAGAGAAAGGGATACAGACGAAATGAGAAAAAGATATCAAGTACATGAGGTCACCCTTGCTTAATGTCACATAATTTTAAGCTCATCTGACAGTTGAGCCTTTACACATCATAGTAGGATAGTCACCTACGTGGAACAGGCTATTGGGTATGCCTTGCCAGGACATAGCCACACACTCCATACGAACGGGAGCCTCTTTAAAGGCTAAATACGGAAAACCCGGACTGGGGTACGTTTGGATCAAAACCCTCTTCACCAAGCCGCAGTGCGTCATGTTGTATGTCACCCAGTAAGGGTGCTGATTAAGTAACAAGGTTACTTGCCGGGAGGCAGAGAGGTCCCAGCGGACCCACAAAAGATGGGCTGCAGCAAAACATGCATCTGGGAATCTTAGATTCCGACATTATCATTGGATTAATAATACGCAGGGCCCTCTGTCTATGCAGGGTAAAAATGTTCCAACATGTATTAGTAGGTGACTTGAAGGTGAGCCCAACCTGACTTTAATTGTGTGGAGGGCAATCTATTCCGGGGATAACGAAGTGAACTATGTATATTGCTGGTTTAAGCACCAAGGGTCACAGCTGGTTAGCAGGTAGTGTGTATCGGTAATCAGACTGCAGTTAAGTAAGCCTGGCGGGCTGCGTAAGTTGTCACTCCAAAAAGGGTGCAGTGACTGCAATAGTGTGCTCAATACAAACATTCCCTCAGACCAGATTTGACACCATTATTGTGTTCGCCATGGTTTAGCACTCAAATAGGTCTGTGCGAATGTCTGGTAAAATTCAGCAAAGTATGTGCACGCTGGATCCGAGGGCATGGTACAGGTTGTTTCAGTTAAGCATAAACCTCCCTGCCCTGATAGCCTTAGTAGGTAGGCTGGTTGTGGAAGTTGACATATAACAGGTGTGCTGCTGTTTTAAAAGTCGGGGACACAAGGTGTTAAAGCACAAAAAGGCTACAAGGTATTAAGAACATTTGTTGTCCTTTATTATGAAAAGGCAGGTACCTATACTTATTGTTCCCCCCCCCGTCCCCACCCACTGGTCTGCTCCATGGTACTCATTAGCAGAAGTTTGGAAGGAATGACGTGCTTTAGGAGGAGTCATCAGCATGGCATCACAGCAGCTATATAGATTGCAGTCAGTAGGTGAGGGGCTGGCATGCAATAGGGGCAGGTAATAAAGCGGATTACGGGGGGTCAGGCGCGATGCTACAGGCGGTACATTGGCCATACACCAGGGTACAGTGCCAGGAACCCACAAATAGTGGGTTTTTAGAAAGGGGTTGCGTAAGATTGCCATTCCAAATAGGGTGTGCTGCGACTCCAAGGAGGGGGAAAATAGAAGGATTCGGTGCACTTATTCTGACAGTTCTGAAAACAGCGTGCATTCACATTTGGAAGGAGCAGGTGAATTTACACTGCTGGGGCGGTACACGGTTATCAGCTTGAACCCCCAAATCTGGGGAATAATCAAGAACAGGGTTAAACAAGGGCTTAGTCAACCCTTAATGTAAGGCACCTATTGCACGCAGTGCGCAATGGTTTAAATCAGACATAACCAGGGTTTTTAAGAAACAGTAGTTTTGCTTTCCCACTTGTGTAAGAAGATGGCCGACGGGGTACTCCTATACAGTCTAGAGAAGTGATTTCCCAATCGCACACCTGATAAATGTTGTGTTACAATGTTCAAACCAAATTAAATATGTGTAAAAACGGTGCGTGCTACTGGGAGCTTAAAGGCCTGCCTAAAGGCCCTGTGACTACAAATACCAGCGAGGAAGTGGAAAATCCACTCCTGTATCGCAGTGCACTGCTTAAGTCCCTAAGGTTTCTATTGAAAGTCAAATATTTGCAATCCAAAAATAATCAATTTTTACAATGCTTCAAACCTGAATAATAATGTTGCACAACATATAAAGTCAACCACTCTGTTTTATATTCACATGAATGGCAATTTTCAACATAATGATTAGTTGTGATAATGTACTCAAAGAGCAATATATACAAGATGAGCAAAAGCAAAGCTGTATAGTTTCACAATTCTTGAAGTCAGACCCAATGCATTTCGGGTTACTAAGAACCCTTCTTCAGGGAAAGAGAATATTCAAATGATAAAATACACAGATATTCACTTGCCGGAACATTCAAAAACGAAAGGAAAAGAAAAAGACAAGAACTTTAGAATGCATCTCATAATACATCATGAAAAACGAAAGTCTGTGCTTGTGCCCTCTGTAAACCAAGCGTAACTTGCATCAAATATGTGGGTGATACACCAATGACCGTGTACAAATCACCTGTGTGCATGAAATTAATTTTTACCGCACGAAATAAATTTTTACCGCGAGCATGATACTCATCAAAACCTATAAATGTGATTATTCACAGAATCCAATATAAATTACCAACGCGGTGATGTGCATAAAATTCACGATGATTACCAACAAACATGCGATTTTAAGTTACAGCAATTAGCCGTGTGACAACTACAAACAATTCAGTGAATACTAAGGAAAAATGTGCATCAAAACAACTAGAAATATGCTGCCAAGCTTACCGACGTACAACATCCGCTGATTTAAAGAAACTGCATGGAACATCAATGCACAGAAACATTAGCGTGTTGATAACTATTGACACAAATTATTAAAGCGCGTTGCAATGCCAAATGATGGCTCGACAAAGAGCTTTACCTTTACATTACGGCTCCCTGTTCACGTTGACAGAAAAATCTACAAAACAAAAGAATCCCAAAATTACACGTAGTCAAAATCGTGTCCGTGTCAAAGTTCCCCCGCTCCATACGCGGTAACCGCAAGACCAACTCACCAGCGTCTGACGTATGTGCAATATCCGGTTCACCTGACTGCAACAAGGCGTGTCTAAGAGACATAACCTTTAACTCTTTATATATCAGATCCGCTATGGATTCCAAAGTCTATTAAATTCAACAATATTACCAGAATGAACACACTGAACGTTTTAAGCTAAAATGTGTGTCGCAATTGCCAGAAAGAGCGTGTCTAAGAAGCGGAACTTAATCATTGTAATACCAAAATCACAACGTATTTCAGCAGTCAATTGTGTTCAAACTTTATTGAAAGTAAGCACAATGACAATGTAACACAACTCAAATATGTGTCTCAATGCTATACCAATGAAGAATCCTACGGTTTATTTACAATGATAGTGAAAATGCGTGTAATCCTAGCATTTCGGTGAAGTATAGTGTAACTTAAAAAGCCCTGGAAAACCAAAAAACGTATTTGAACAATTGCCAACACCACCGAATCTACTGGGATGTGATACATGCATGCAAGTGATTCCGAAGAATTAAATAAGTGTTAAATGGTTACAGTGAGAACAAGCACAGAGGTACATGCCATGATACATACTGTTGGAGAATGTGAATCAACATTACATATTTATAGAAAACATGATAATTCATAATGATCATTTAAACCTTTGGGTGTCAAGGTCCCCAGATAATCTATCCAAAAAGTTTCACGCTGAGCTAATAAAGTATTGTATTCTATGCCAGCTCGAGCATTTATACGGTCAATGATGGTAAACCTGAGTTGTGGAATCGTGTGAGGTGTGTCTATCCAATGAGCTGCTAAACATGAATTAGAATTGCGAGTGCGTATCATACTCTTATGTTCAATGATTCTAGTCTTAATCTTACGTGAAGTTCTGCCTACGTAAGTAAGACCACATGGACAGCGTATGGCGTATATAACCCCTCTGTATTGCAATCCGAAGTATGTTTTAACTTGATGGGTTTGCCTATATGTGGATGATGGAATATGTTCCCTGTGATTACATTACCACATTGTCCACAATTAAAACATTTCTTCATGCCTTTATGTATTGTGCCCACTGGTGTAATTGGTGACTTCAACAATTCTTTCAAGTTTTTGGATCTGGTATGCGCAAACAAAGGTTTATCCAAAAATACATTGGCAAAGTCTGTTTCCTGTTCCAAAATCTCCCATCTCTTCCTGAGAATTTGTTTTATTTTTACTGCTTGAGCGGAATGTTTTAAAACAAAAACCTCACGTTTGGTGGTAGTCTTGGGTACATGAGAAAGTAAATCTTCACGTGTCTTGCGCGAAACCACCATTTTGGCATGTTCTAATATGTTGAGCGGGTAACCCCGTTTTTGATATCGAAGTGTTTGTTCATTCATTGATCTGTGAGATTCCTCTTCGTTGGATGTGATCCTTTTGATCCGGATCAATTGTGACACAGGTAAATGTTTTTTTAGAGATGGTGGATGAGCACTTGCAAAGTGAAGAGCATTATTTCTGTCTGTCGGTTTTCTAAATACGGATGTTTCCAATCCTGTTGAAGTTTTTTTTATCTCGATATCCAAAAAATGTATCCGGTCAGATTGTATATCGTATGTGAATTGGATGCGGGGATTGCATTGATTCAACAATAGGATGTTATTCTCCAGATCTGATCGATTCCCATGCCAGATTACCAGTATATCATCTATGTATCTCATGTAAGTACCTAGATCTTTCTGCCAAAGTTCATTGTTTAGAATGTGTTTCTCCTCGAAATATGCCATAAAGGTGTTCGCATACGAAGGTGCCCCTGGAAAACCCATGGCGGTGCCAGTAGATTGTAAAAAATAGCGTTCATTCCATGTGAAGTAGCTGTGGTACAACGCGAATTGTAAAAGTTCTAATAAGAATACATGATTTGTATCTTCTTGCTGGCTGTTCAATAGCCTCCACTCCACTGCTTCTATGCCTTCTCCATGAGGAATTGAAGTGTACAATGCTACCACATCAATGGTACATAGTAAAGTGGATTCATCAACGTTTAGGCGTATGTTTTCCAATTTATTCAAACAATCCGTTGTATCCTTTACGTACGAGGTCCAGGATTGGACCAAAGGTTGTAAATAATAGTCAATATATTGACCAATCGGTTCGTGCATTGAACCACAACCAGCTACAATAGGTCGAAATGGCGGATTTTCAGCATCCTTGTGCATCTTTGGGAGCATATATAGGTGTGGTGTTTTTGGAGCAGTGATTTGAAAAAAACGTTTAGTGTTGTCATTTATCCAACCCATGTCTACAGCATGGTCAACAATCTGTTGTAATATTCTTCTGAATTCTTGTGTGGGATCTGTGGATAATTCAATGTATGTGTCAGTATTCGAAACGTGTTCATCCACTTTCTGAACATAAAATGTTTTGTCCATAACTACAATCGCACCCCCTTTATCAGCGGGCTGAAAGGTTAAAGCAGTGTCTTCACCGAAAGCTCGTAAGATCCTCTTTTCTTGTGGGGTCAAGTTCGAATGTTTGGGTGGAATGTATTTAATGTTGAAAAAATCTTTTTTGACTAACAATTCAAAGTTATCCAAAGTTTTGTGCGAGAAAGGTGCTATAAAAGTGCTCTTAGGTCGGAATTTTTCACAAGGTTCTGGTGGATTCTGGTCTTGGGCAATAGTGTAAAAAAACCATCTTAGACGCAATTTCCGCATGAACTTATAAAAAGCTATCTCAGTTTCTAAAGCATTAGATGTGTAGGATGGTACATAAGACATTCCTTTATTCAGTACTGCCATTTCTACTGAGGTAAGGTTTCTATGCGAAATGTTCATGACAAGGTTGTCGTCTTCTTCACAGTGCGTTGAGGTCGGGATGTTTCTCCTGGTTTTTTGCTTTTGTCCCCGCCTTGTCCGTTGCCTCGAGCCAATTCTCCTTTGTCTGGGGGATGATTTGTCATCGGACCCTGTTCTAAAAAAGACTGTTTGCCACTTGTGATGGGGGCATCTCTTTCAGGGGTTCTCAAGTTTGGATCTTTGCTAGTTGATACTGGAGGTCTTTGTAGAACTAAATCTTGATCATGTGCAATACTTTCTTCTGATGACGATTGACCTGGTTTTTTATAAAATCTTTTTTGTGCATATACCTCTGCCCAAGAATACACCTCTTCCAATTTGTAATCAATAGTGTCTCTCTTAAATTTACGCAATTTGCGGTCATGTACTTCCTTCGCATGTGTGTCAAGTTTAGTGTTGATATCATTGAGAGTTTTTGTCCAATCTTCTGTTGGTTTCGCGCAAGACACGTGAAGATTTACTTTCTCATGTACCCAAGACTACCACCAAACGTGAGGTTTTTGTTTTAAAACATTCCGCTCAAGCAGTAAAAATAAAACAAATTCTCAGGAAGAGATGGGAGATTTTGGAACAGGAAACAGACTTTGCCAATGTATTTTTGGATAAACCTTTGTTTGCGCATACCAGATCCAAAAACTTGAATGAATTGTTGAAGTCACCAATTACACCAGTGGGCACAATACATAAAGGCATGAAGAAATGTTTTAATTGTGGACAATGTGGTAATGTAATCACAGGGAACATATTCCATCATCCACATATAGGCAAACCCATCAAGTTAAAACATACTTCGGATTGCAATACAGAGGGGGTTATATACGCCATACGCTGTCCATGTGGTCTTACTTACGTAGGCAGAACTTCACGTAAGATTAAGACTAGAATCATTGAACATAAGAGTATGATACGCACTCGCAATTCTAATTCATGTTTAGCAGCTCATTGGATAGACACACCTCACACGATTCCACAACTCAGGTTTACCATCATTGACCGTATAAATGCTCGAGCTGGCATAGAATACAATACTTTATTAGCTCAGCGTGAAACTTTTTGGATAGATTATCTGGGGACCTTGACACCCAAAGGTTTAAATGATCATTATGAATTATCATGTTTTCTATAAATATGTAATGTTGATTCACATTCTCCAACAGTATGTATCATGGCATGTACCTCTGTGCTTGTTCTCACTGTAACCATTTAACACTTATTTAATTCTTCGGAATCACTTGCATGCATGTATCACATCCCAGTAGATTCGGTGGTGTTGGCAATTGTTCAAATACGTTTTTTGGTTTTCCAGGGCTTTTTAAGTTACACTATACTTCACCGAAATGCTAGGATTACACGCATTTTCACTATCATTGTAAATAAACCGTAGGATTCTTCATTGGTATAGCATTGAGACACATATTTGAGTTGTGTTACATTGTCATTGTGCTTACTTTCAATAAAGTTTGAACACAATTGACTGCTGAAATACGTTGTGATTTTGGTATTACAATGATTAAGTTCCGCTTCTTAGACACGCTCTTTCTGGCAATTGCGACACACATTTTAGCTTAAAACGTTCAGTGTGTTCATTCTGGTAATATTGTTGAATTTAATAGACTTTGGAATCCATAGCGGGTCTGATATATAAAGAGTTAAAGGTTATGTCTCTTAGACACGCCTTGTTGCAGTCAGGTGAACCGGATATTGCACATACGTCAGACGCTGGTGAGTTGGTCTTGCGGTTACCGCGTATGGAGCGGGGGAACTTTGACACGGACACGATTTTGACTACGTGTAATTTTGGGATTCTTTTGTTTTGTATAACCCTGGGCATAATACTTTGCTACGCTCACGAAGCATGCAAAGTTTGTGCTACTACGCACTACGCAAATTGCACGTAGCAGAGTGAATAACTGTACTAATAAACGTAGCGTAGCAGGAGTATAATAAACTCCTTCAAATGCTTTGATAAAGCAATTTTTTATGCTAAAAAGCATATAACCAATTCACAAAAATGAATGTTGACAATAAAATATCAAGCAATGAGAGAGGTGATGATTTTGGAGTCCCCCTAACCTAGGGGAGGACCAAGCAGATGCCTTGAACACAAAAAGCATATCATGTGAACGATTCAATGGTGGTCCCTTCCTCCTAGGACCACCCCAAGCACAGTTATGGGCAAAAATACAATCCCAACCAAAGGCCCTGCAAAGCATTATGGGACGAGATTAGCAGTGGGCAGTGAATATTATAGTGTCCAATATCAAAATAATTCTACAAAGAGCTGCAGTTCAACTAGTCGTCACTGGGTGTCGTCCCTCAAGAGTGAAATGCAAAAGTATTGAAAACCTTTCATGAAGCTTTTGCATTTGACTCGTGAGGGACGACACCCAGTGACGACTAGTTGAACTGCAGCTCTTTGTAGAATTATTTTGATATTGGACACTATAATATTCACTGCCCACTGCTAATCTCGTCCCATAATGCTTTGCAGGGCCTTTGGTTGGGATTGTATTTTTGCCCATAACTAGTGCTTGGGGTGGTCCTAAGAGGATGGGACCACCACCTAATCATTCAATAAGATGTGCTTTTTGTTTTCAAGACATCTGCTTGGTTCTCTCCCTAAGTTAGCGAGGATACCAAAATCATCACCTCTCTCACTGCTTTTGTTTTCACTTTAGTGAAATGACTATATGCAATTTTAGCATATAAAGACAGAGATATTTATTTTATCTTAACTTGCACTGTACAAGTTTGCTTTTGGTAATTATTGTACAGTGCAGTGAGTCAAGCACACAGCTAGCACTACGCCCAGGCTTAATAATAATAACAAACTCCTTCAAATGCTTTGATAAAGCAATTTTTTATGCTAAAAAGCATATAACCAATTCACAAAAATGAATTTTGACATATCAAGCAATGAGAGAGGTGATGATTTTGGAGTCCCCCTAACCTAGGGGGAGGACCAAGCAGATGCCTTGAACACAAAAAGCATATCATGTGAACGATTCAATGGTGGTCCCTTCCTCCTAGGACCACCCCAAGCACAGTTATGGGCAAAAATACAATCCCAACCAAAGGCCCTGCAAAGCATTATGGGACGAGATTAGCAGTGGGCAGTGAATATTATAGTGTCCAATATCAAAATAATTCTACAAAGAGTTGCAGTTCAACTAGTCGTCACTGGGTGTCGTCCCTCACGAGTCAAATGCAAAAGCTTCATGAAAGGTTTTCAATACTTTTGCATTTCACTCTTGAGGGACGACACCCAGTGACGACTAGTTGAACTGCAGCTCTTTGTAGAATTATTTTGATATTGGACACTATAATATTCACTGCCCACTGCTAATCTCGTCCCATAATGCTTTGCAGAGCCTTTGGTTGGGATTGTATTTTTGCCCATAACTGTGCTTGGGGTGGTCCTAGGAGGAATCGTTCAATAAGATGTGCTTTTTGTTTTCAAGACATCTGCTTGGTTGTTGGTTCTCTCCCTAAGTTAGTGAGGATACCAAAATCATCACCTCTCTCACTGCTTGTTAACTTTTTGTTTTCACTTTAGTGAAATGACTATATGCATTTTTAGCATATAAAGACAGAGATATTTATTTTATCTTAACTTGCACTGTACAAGTTTGCTTTTGGTAATTATTGTACAGTGCAGTCAAGCACACAGCTACGCACTACGCAATTTGCATAGCTACGTGTAGTTGAAGCTGTACTTCACGTAGCTACGTGAAGTGCTACTACGCAAACTACGCCCGGGCTTAGTTTTGTAGATTTTTCTGTCAACGTAAACAGGGAGCCGTAATGTAAAGGTAAAGCTCTTTGTCGAGCCATCATTTGGCATTACAACGCGCTTTAATAATTTGTGTCAATAGTTATCAACACGCTAATGTTTCTGTGCATTGATGTTCCATGCAGTTTCTTTAAATCAGCGGATGTTGTACGTCGGTAAGCTTGGCAGCATATTTCTAGTTGTTTTGATGCACATTTTTCCTTAGTATTCACTGAATTGTTTGTAGTTGTCACACGGCTAATTGCTGTAACTTAAAATCGCATGTTTGTTGGTAATCATCGTGAATTTTATGCACATCACCGCGTTGGTAATTTATATTGGATTCAGTGAATAATCACATTTATAGGTTTTGATGAGTATCATGCTCGCTGTAAAAATTTATTTCGTGCGGTAAAAATTCATTTCATGCACACAGGTGATTTGTACACGGTCATTGGTGTATCACCCACATATATGATGCAAGTTACGCTTGGTTTACAGAGGGCACAAGCACAGACTTTCGTTTTTCATGATGTATTATGAGATGCATTCTAAAGTTCTTGTCTTTTTCTTTTCCTTTCGTTTTTGACTGTTCCGGCAGGTGAATATCTGTGTATTTTATCATTTGAATATTCTCTTTCCCCTGAAGAAGAGTTCTTAGTAACCCGAAATGCATTGGGTCTGACTTCAAGAATTGTGAAACTATACAGCTTTGCTTTTGCTCATCTTGTATATATTGCTCTTTGAGTACATTATCACAACTAATCATTATGTTGAAAATTGCCATTTATGTGAATATAAAACAGAGTGGTTGACTTTATATGTTGTGCAACATTATTATTCAGGTTTGAAGCATTGTAAAAATTGATTATTTTTGGATTGCAAATATTTGACTTTCAATAGAAACCTTAGGGACTTAAGCAGTTCACTGCGAGACAGGAGTGGATTTTCCACTTCCTCGCTGGTATTTGTAGTCACAGGGCCTTTAGGCAGGCCTTTAAGCTCTCAGCGGCACGCACCTTTTTTACACATATTTAATTTGGTTTGAACATTGTAACACAACATTTATCAGGTGTGCGATTGGGAAATCACTTCTCTAGACTGTTTAACCTTTGCCTAAAAAACTCCCCTCGCACCCATTGAGTCATGTCGTTTAAGGAAATAGCAGACCTCACACCTAATCAAGCAGACATTAAAATATATTCCTCAGAAGATGCAGCATCCATTTATTCACTTATACAGGAAGCTAGAACCTTCAGCGCCACCCCCGGAACAGTTCAACAACTCATTCGCCAACTTGAGTATACTATGCGCAAGGAGATAAATCAACGATTGCACGCCACTACCCTTATTGAATACCACAAGGTGAAACGCATACCCAGAGGGCTCCGGATTGCCCTAAAACCAATGTTATTTAAGTACAACAAGACATTTATGGCACGTTGGTATGCCATCTTAAATAAATGTTCGTTGGATCTTATTCTTCTTATTATAGAGGAATTATCATCGATTTTGGATGAACTCGCCACGGAGATAACCACACTGAAAGAGGATTTGTCTACACGCCTGGAAACAGAAGATTGGACAAAAACTCTCAATGATATCAACACTAAACTTGACACACATGCGAAGGAAGTACATGACCGCAAATTGCGTAAATTTAAGAGAGACACTATTGATTACAAATTGGATGAGGTGTATTCTTGGGCAGAGGTATATGCACAAAAAGATTTTATAAAAAACCAGGTCAATCGTCATCAGAAGAAAGTATTGCACATGATCAAGATTTAGTTCTACAAAGACCTCCAGTATCAACTAGCAAAGATCCAAACTTGAGAACCCCTGAAAGAGATGCCCCCATCACAAGTGGCAAACAGTCTTTTTTAGAACAGGGTCAGATGACAAATCATCCCCCAGACAAAGGAGAATTGGCTCGAGGCAACGGACAAGGCGGGGACAAAAGCAAAAAACCAGGAGAAACATCCCGACCTCAACGCACTGTGAAGAAGACGACAACCATGTCATGAACATTTCGCATAGAAACCTTACCTCAGTAGAAATGGCAGTACTGAATAAAGGAATGTCTTATGTACCATCCTACACATCTAATGCTTTAGAAACTGAGATAGCTTTTTTTAAGTTCATGCGGAAATTGCGTCTAAGATGGTTTTTACACTATTGCCCAAGACCAGAATCCACCAGAACCTTGTGAAAAATTCCGACCTAAGAGCACTTTTATAGCACCTTTCTCGCAAAAAACTTTGGATAACTTTGAATTGTTAGTCAAAAAAGATTTTTTCAACATTAAATACATTCCACCCAAACATTCGAACTTGACCCCACAAGAAAAGAGGATCTTACGAGCTTTCGGTGAAGACACTACTTTAACCTTTCAGCCCGCTGATAAAGGGGGTGCGATTGTAGTTATGGACAAAACATTTTATGTTCAGAAAGTGGATGAACACGTTTCGAATACTGACAGATACATTGAATTATCCACAGATCCCACACAAGAATTCAGAAGAATATTACAACAGATTGTTGACCATGCTGTAGACATGGGTTGGATAAATGACAACACTAAACGTTTTTTTTCAAATCACTGCTCCAAAAACACCACACCTATATATGCTCCCAAAGATGCACAAGAATGCTGAAAATCCGCCATTTCGACCTATTGTAGCTGGTTGTGGTTCAATGCACGAACCGATTGGTCAATATATTGACTATTATTTACAACCTTTGGTCCAATCCTGGACCTCGTACGTAAAGGATACAACGGATTGTTTGAATAAATTGGAAAACATACGCCTAAACGTTGATGAATCCACTTTACTATGTACCATTGATGTGGTAGCATTGTACACTTCAATTCCTCATGGAGAAGGCATAGAAGCAGTGGAGTGGAGGCTATTGAACAGCCAGCAAGAAGATACAAATCATGTATTCTTATTAGAACTTTTACAATTCGCGTTGTACCACAGCTACTTCACATGGAATGAACGCTATTTTTTACAATCTACTGGCACCGCCATGGGTTTTCCAGGGGCACCTTCGTATGCGAACACCTTTATGGCATATTTCGAGGAGAAACACATTCTAAACAATGAACTTTGGCAGAAAGATCTAGGTACTTACATGAGATACATAGATGATATACTGGTAATCTGGCATGGGAATCGATCAGATCTGGAGAATAACATCCTATTGTTGAATCAATGCAATCCCCGCATCCAATTCACATACGATATACAATCTGACCGGATAAATTTTTGGGATATCGAGATAAAAAAAACTTCAACAGGATTGGAAACATCCGTATTTAGAAAACCGACAGACAGAAATAATGCTCTTCACTTTGCAAGTGCTCATCCACCATCTCTAAAAAAACATTTACCTGTGTCACAATTGATCCGGCTCAAAAGGATCACATCCAACGAAGAGGAATCTCACAGATCAATGAATGAACAAACACTTCGATATCAAAAACGGGGTTACCCGCTCAACATATTAGAACATGCCAAAATGGTGGTTTCGCGCAAGACACGTGAAGATTTACTTTCTCATGTACCCAAGACTACCACCAAACGTGAGGTTTTTGTTTTAAAACATTCCGCTCAAGCAGTAAAAATAAAACAAATTCTCAGGAAGAGATGGGAGATTTTGGAACAGGAAACAGACTTTGCCAATGTATTTTTGGATAAACCTTTGTTTGCGCATACCAGATCCAAAAACTTGAAAGAATTGTTGAAGTCACCAATTACACCAGTGGGCACAATACATAAAGGCATGAAGAAATGTTTTAATTGTGGACAATGTGGTAATGTAATCACAGGGAACATATTCCATCATCCACATATAGGCAAACCCATCAAGTTAAAACATACTTCGGATTGCAAGACAGAGGGGGTTATATACGCCATACGCTGTCCATGTGGTCTTACTTACGTAGGCAGAACTTCACGTAAGATTAAGACTAGAATCATTGAACATAAGAGTATGATATGCACTAGCAATTCTAATTCATGTTTAGCAGCTCATTGGATAGACACACCTCACACGATTCCACAACTCAGGTTTACCATCATTGACCGTATAAATGCTCGAGCTGGCATAGAATACAATACTTTATTAGCTCAGCGTGAAACTTTTTGGATAGATTATCTGGGGACCTTGACACCCAAAGGTTTAAATGATCATTATGAATTATCATGTTTTCTATAAATATGTAATGTTGATTCACATTCTCCAACAGTATGTATCATGGCATGTACCTCTGTGCTTGTTCTCACTGTAACCATTTAACACTTATTTAATTCTTCGGAATCACTTGCATGCATGTATCACATCCCAGTAGATTCGGTGGTGTTGGCAATTGTTCAAATACGTTTTTTGGTTTTCCAGGGCTTTTTTAAGTTACACTATACTTCACCGAAATGCTAGGATTACACGCATTTTCACTATCATTGTAAATAAACCGTAGGATTCTTCATTGGTATAGCATTGAGACACATATTTGAGTTGTGTTACATTGTCATTGTGCTTACTTTCAATAAAGTTTGAACACAATTGACTGCTGAAATACGTTGTGATTTTGGTATTACAATGATTAAGTTCCGCTTCTTAGACACGCTCTTTCTGGCAATTGCGACACACATTTTAGCTTAAAACGTTCAGTGTGTTCATTCTGGTAATATTGTTGAATTTAATAGACTTTGGAATCCATAGCGGGTCTGATATATAAAGAGTTAAAGGTTATGTCTCTTAGACACGCCTTGTTGCAGTCAGGTGAACCGGATATTGCACATACGTCAGACGCTGGTGAGTTGGTCTTGCGGTTACCGCGTATGGAGCGGGGGAACTTTGACACGGACACGATTTTGACTACGTGTAATTTTGGGATTCTTTTGTTTTGTAGATTTTTCTGTCTACGTGAACAGGGAGCCGTAATGTAAAGGTAAAGCTCTTTGTCGAGCCATCATTTGGCATTGCAACGCGCTTTAATAATTTGTGTCAATAGTTATCAACACGCTAATGTTTCTGTGCATTGATGTTCCATGCAGTTTCTTTAAATCAGCGGATGTTGTACGTCGGTAAGCTTGGCAGCATATTTCTAGTTGTTTTGATGCACATTTTTCCTTAGTATTCACTGAATTGTTTGTAGTTGTCACACGGCTAATTGCTGTAACTTAAAATCGCATGTTTGTTGGTAATCATCGTGAATTTTATGCACATCACCGCGTTGGTAATTTATATTGGATTCAGTGAATAATCACATTTATAGGTTTTGATGAGTATCATGCTCGCGGTAAAAATTTATTTCGTGCGGTAAAAATTCATTTCATGCACACAGGTGATTTGCACACGGTCATTGGTGTATCACCCACATATTTGATGCAAGTTACGCTTGGTTTACAGAGGGCACAAGCACAGACTTTCGTTTTTCATGATGTATTATGAGATGCATTCTAAAGTTCTTGTCTTTTTCTTTTCCTTTCGTTTTTGACTGTTCCGGCAGGTGAATATCTGTGTATTTTATCATTTGAATATTCTCTTTCCCCTGAAGAAGGGTTCTTAGTAACCCGAAATGCATTGGGTCTGACTTCAAGAATTGTGAAACTATACAGCTTTGCTTTTGCTCATCTTGTATATATTGCTCTTTGAGTACATTATCACAACTAATCATTATGTTGAAAATTGCCATTCATGTGAATATAAAACAGAGTGGTTGACTTTATATGTTGTGCAACATTATTATTCAGGTTTGAAGCATTGTAAAAATTGATTATTTTTGGATTGCAAATATTTGACTTTCAATAGAAACCTTAGGGACTTAAGCAGTGCACTGCGAGACAGGAGTGGATTTTCCACTTCCTCGCTGGTATTTGTACTCCTATACAGGCCAGCTGGCAGAGATAAGGGTATGGTGTTGGCCACAAACAATAACTTGTAAACAATTACACTGTTGGCCTGGGAGGAGAACTCCAATATGTTTCCCAGCGTAGTCTGTAATCAGTGACTGGGCAGTGATGGGTAAGGCACGACCAGGCAAAACACCTATCAAGTAGGCCCTTATTGGCACAGTGCACCATAGGGATTTCAGGAGAAGGCTAGCTGGCAGAGATAAGGGTATGGTGTTGGCCACAAAAAATAACTTGTTAACAATTACACTGTTGGCCTGGGAGGCAAACTCCAATATGTCTTCCAGCGTATTCTGAAATCTGCGACTGGGCGGTGATGGGTAAATGCACGACCTGGCAACACCTAACAAGAAGGCTTTTCTTGGCACAGTGCACCATAGGGATTTCACCCTTGACTGCGGGTAAAGTAGAGAGCAGTTGTTTCATTTCCGGGCAGACCATCGAACATGCCTATGGATGGGTATATAAAGCTGTGGATAAAACAGAGGACAGTAGTTCCCATTTTAAGTGGAGGCCATCAAACGTGCCTACTATGGGGTAAATAAAGCCATGCACAAGGCCACCAAGCAGGAGGGCTTGATTCAACTTTATTCAAAAGCAAATAAGCGGACTTGGTAAATAAGGCGTGTTCTCTTAAGTGCATACGCCACAAGGTTCCCCCGATAGGGACGGGGAACAACTGCGGACTGCTAACCTGTCAGAGGTAGATGGGAATTGTCCAGCTAGAAGGACTGGTAACCTGTCAGAGGTAGATCGGAATTGTCCAGCTAGAAGGACTGGTACCCACACGTTGCAGGAGGTTATGGAGCCTGCCATGGTGGGGGGGGGCCTGGATATGACGGCGGCCACATCCAGGGCTTTGGCGGAGTCACAGGGCAATCCGGACGCTGATTGGTACGAGAGGTACCCTTTTAGGAGCACAATAAGGGTGCATTATGCCAAAATCCCAGGAGTCTTTACGGCAGGACCCTGGTTGAAAGCGACTGGGCCCCGCTAGTCCTTCGGGCGGTTGTAAGCCTGAGCAACCGGGGGATTGCCTGGTTACGCTCCGCCCCTAAAAAGGCACGAGTAAAAGGTATGGACTTGTGATCCATGATATGTAAGGGGGGATAACCCCCACATAAATCGTAGCACCGATTGGATAGGCCGCGGTGCAGTTTGGCTGATCAGGTGGGCAGGGCAGCTTAGGTGAGTCACCGCTGCCTGCACATGGATCGCCCGTAAGTTAACCCACCAAGTTGGCATACTCCTTGTATGTAATAAACCTGCAGCAAACTTTCTACAAAAAAAAACTTGTGTGGACTGTTTATTTTGCGCAGCGTGACTAATTACTGCTGAGCGGGGGGTTGCAGATATCGGCACTATGCGGCTGCCTGAGGCACACGCAGTGCGCTCCTAAAGAGGGCGGCCCCGTAGTGCCGCTGCAGGCACCTCTCCGCCACTTGTTGCTGGGACCCCTTCCTCTGGGAGTCCCCCCTTTGGTCTGGCACCTCAACAGCGTCATTTCCGGTGCGCGGTGGGCTGGGTACAGGTATTTATACCTGCCCCCACCGACTAGCCACCCTCTTTGTCCCCCGCTGGACACGCTATCACCCTCCCAACCGCTTACCCTGCCTGCCGGCGTGAGGGCTGGGCTAGTGAATTGAACGTATTAATGTATTCATTGGTGTTGCAGGCGGAGTTACAGGGCGATCCGGAGGCTGATTGGTATGAGGGGCACCCTTTCAGGAGCACAATAAGGGTGCATTATGCCAAAATCCCAGGTGTCTTTATGGCAGGACCCTGGTTGAAAGCGACGGTGACCCGCTAGTCCTTCGGGCGGTTGTAAGCCTGAGCAACTGGGGGATTGCCTGGTTACGCTCCGCCCCTAAAAAGGTGTGAGTAAAAGGTATGGACTTGTGGTCCATGATATGTAAGGGGGATAGCCCCCACATAAATTGTTGCACCGATTGGATTGGCCAAGGTGCAGTTTGGCTCATCAGGTGGGCAGGGCAGCTTAGGTGAGTCACCGCTGCCTGCCCTTGGATCGCCCATAGGTTAACACACCAAGTTGGCATACTCCTTGTATGTAATAAACCTGCAGCAAGCTTTCTCCAACAAAAAACTTGTGTGGACTGTTTATTTTGCGCAGCGTGACTAATTACTGCCGAGCGGGGGGGGGTTGCCGATATCGGCACTATGCTTATCTGGGTCACATTAATGAAGTTTCAAGCGTGTCTGCAGGCCAGGATAAGGTGTGTAGAAGGTCCTGCACAAGGACTAATAGATGCTTCCGTGCCAATAACAATGCTGATGAAAAGAGCATTCATCACAGCACCATCGGAAATGTACAGGAGACTGGAGTAGATCACATAAATCATCTCTGCATTTTTAGGACTAAGTGATTAATTTTCCTCTGAAAAATTGGAAAATGATTACGCTATCACCTTATTGTTCTTATGCAAAGTCATCTCCTTCCGTTCGTCTCTGTCTCCTGCGTGCTTTACTTATATCCGAGGCGCTAATACCACGTCATGATCCCACGTGCTCTAGTTTTTAACGTTGTTGTCTCTACTTTGAAAAGGAAGATACTCTTTCCTCAGTTCCATATGCGGTATTTCCGTACAACAGAGAAAAGAATGCAGAAAAAAGTTGTGATGCAGGATAAAATCTATATGCAAAGCAAGTGAACACGGTGATCACCTGAATTAATCACTGGCATTTAATACTTGTTTATAACAACACGGAGTTATATTCGTCCTCACTCGATTGGACAGATGCCCTAAAAGAGCAGCAACGAAACTAACAAAAAATAAATCAACATTATTACATACACAAACAATATACCAAAACAACAATTAACATTATCACAACGATCCTGGCATAAATAGCATTTTCTTTAACTCTCAGTCCTCCTTTAGGAATTACTAATGCTGGTTTTGCAAATCATTTTATGCACAATCCCATTTGGAGATAGTCTTTAAACTATGCACACATGAGGAAAACCACTGTCCTCTTTACTCTTTTGTGTGTGTATACCAATTATCATTAACAAAATGTTGTAGGGTTTCGGTGTTTGGTATTTCCCTACAACTGCATCAGAGCCATCTCTGCCCACGTCCTCAGTCAATGACGTGGTAGCTGACAGCTCCTCAAAGCAGCCTATCAGAGACTTTCTGGCCCCTTGGCTTGGCACCCCCGCTTCTGACAGGCCCACACATTTCATAAACATGGGGGTAGTTGTCGGTGATCTCCCGCTTGGCGTCAGGAACTGACCTGGCTTCGAGCGGCACTGGCAGGATATCCTTCGTACATCTCTGCACAGACAATCTGCAGCACAGAAGGTGTGATATGAGTATATATTTGTTTATATGTGGTTTTCTACATTACAGACTTTGTCAATGAGCCATCAGCTTGTTTTACACCTTTCCATAAGCACATCGAATAAATAGATAGGAGGGGAGGTGCTCTATTCAATAGATGGTAGGCCTGTCAACGTTTAGATACATTTCACACCTGAGAGGAGGTGTGTGTTAAAAGGATGGGGTTTGTGGAGGGAGGTGTGCTTTTACGAAGCATGGAGCAGAGTCACGAGGTGAGGACAGGTTTGTTCCGGGAACTGACTCCAAAACAAAAGCTTCCTAGGCTGCTGCTAATGTCCTGGGGAGTTTTCAAAATCCATTGTGAACATCAGCAGTGTCCAGCCTCCAAATATGAGCTGGGAACCCACACTGCACAGGGGCATCCCCCATCATGTGATATCTGCTCCTCACCTGTACACCGTGTGAGCAGAGTGGATATCATGTGGCACATGGTTGAACCATGTGCCTTGGCAGTTCTGAAATATTTATGATCAATAAATGCATTTTATGGGCTTCATTCGATATGACGGTATTATCAAAATGCAGTATTCCATTGGAGTGGCCTATAAGTATTATTATTATTATAAAGTATTATCAGAAAACAAGTATCCCATTGGAATGGCCTACATAAGTATATTATTCTATGGTATTATTAAAAGACCAGTATTCCATTGGAGTAGCCTACATAAGTATTATTATTATAAGGTATTATCAACAGACAACTATCCCATTGGAGTAGCCTATATAAGTATTATTTTTAGAAGATATTTTCAAAAGACATGCATCCCATTGGGGTAGCCTATATAAGTATTATTATTATAAGGAATTATCAAAAGGCAAGTATCCCAATGCAGTAGCCTATAAAAGTATAATATTATAAGGTATTATCAAAAGACAATTATCCCATTGGAGTGGCCTATAGAAGTATTATTATTATAAGGTATTATCAAAAGACAAGTATCCCATTCAAGCGGCCTATATACATATTATTATTATAATGTATTATCAAAAGGCAAGTATCCCATAGCAGTAGCCTATATACGTATTATTATTATTATAAAGTATTATCAAATGACTTGTATCCCATTGGAGTAGCCTATATAAGTAGTATTATTATGAGGTATTATTGAAATACATGTATCCCATTGGAGTAGCCTATATAAGTGGTATTATTATAAGGTATTATCATAAGACAATTATCCAATTGGAGTAGCCCATATAAGTATTATTATTCTAAAGTATTTTCAAAAGACAAGTATCCCATTGGTGTATCCTTTATAAGTATTATTATTATAAGGTATTATCAAAAGGCAAGTATCTCACTGGAGTAGCCTATATACGTATAATTATAATTATTATTATTATAAGGTATTATCAAAAGACCTGTTTTCCATTGGAGTAGCCTATATAAGTATTATTACTATAAGGTATTATCAAAAGACAAGTATCCTGTTCCAGTGGCCTATATAACTATTATTATTATAAGGTGTTATCAAAAGACAAGTATCCCATTGGAGCAGCCTATATATGTATTATTATTATAAAGTATTATCAAAAGACAAGCACCCCATTGGAGTAGCCTATATAAGTATTATTATTAGTAGGTATTATCAAAAGACAAGTATCCCATTGGAGTAGTCTATATAAGTATATTATTCTAAGGCAGATGTCTTCAATCTGTGGGGCGCGACCCCCAGGGTGGCCCCGGAGTCCTGGGAAGGGGGTCACTCATTTCCAGGCCTAATTTCTGAATACAAACGTGCTCTTCTTTTTGGACAAAGTCAACCACGATCAGTCAACCACGATCATTAAAATGCTTCAGCTGAAGTTAATTGAGTGTCATGTGCTGTAAAACGAAGAGGCCCGGCAGGCACGTAAAAACAATCCTTCAAATAAGCCTTCATGCCAGGGTGCCTTTCTTGCCTGAATGAAATGCAAATGTACATTAGGAGTTAATCTGCAAATGTAAAGGATGCTTGCGAGTGGTTCTGGCTTTAATTGCTGAATCACTTCAAGCATTGTGATGGCAAAGATGTGTTTTTTTGTGTGGTGGTTAGCAACTGGGCTCTGAAGTGCGTGCTTTTAATGATAACTGTATTTAGACAGCGCTTAGTACCCCTGAGGAGGTGTTGAAGGGATAGATATGCAAAAAAAAAAAAAATGCATTACTTATGGTCTGATATTACACAAATCTACATTTTGGAAGCTCCATTTTATCCTAAATCTCTTTGCACATTTTGTAGCAGTCTTTCTTTTAATGTGTGTAATGCAAGTATAAAATAATGACTTACCCATTCACAGTGCTTTCTGTCACAGTCTGTGACCTCATTGCATTAAAAATACACAAGTCACTATTTTCCACTGCACCAACCAAATTTCATTCTGTGGCTCTCTGGTTACACACAGACCTATGCAGTGCATTAAATAAAAGAGGTTTTATAATGTGCTATATAGTGCATTTGCCACTGAGTAACAACTTTTTAAATTTATTTTTCATTTAAGCTACCCATTATTTGATATGTAGCTACCTGATGGTGAAAGACCTAAAAAACAAACAAAATATTTTGGGGCTGATTTATGAGAGGCTTGCGCTGCTGGAGCATCAGTTTTTTTGAAGCTTTGGCGGCACAAGCATCTCAATCATATCTATGAGGCGAGACAAAGTCACCCTGCGTGGCTTTGCATGGCCTCATAGATATGGAGTAAGACAAAACATTGTCAAGTAGGTGTTCTATAGGCGTTGCGGTGGGTGTTCCCACACAACGCCCATGGATTTTGATGCTGCCCCAGATTTACAAAACCATGTAAACCTGTGGCAGTGCCAAAAACCTTACGCCTCCCCACAGCAGGTGTAACAAGGAGAAATGTTTTCATTTCTCCTCATATTTTCCTCTTTCCATGTGTGCTGCATTCTGCAGCACACATAGAAAGAGGAACACCCCTCTCAGGATTGTTTTTGTGCAGGAAGGTGCCCCTTCCTGCACAAAAATCATCCTGCCTATGTTGGCGCTAGGCAGCAATTTGTGTGCCAACGTAGGGGGAAAAGGACAAGAATGCACCATATTTCATAAATAAGGTGCATTCCTGCCCTTTCACATTGGCGTAGGGCAGCGCAACAAGAAGGTTCGCGGCGCTGCCCTACGCCAATGCCTCATAAATGAGGCCCTTTGTTTTTAGCCACACCTTTGACCACGCCCCCAACTACTGACCTTTGTTTTGCTAAACACTGTTTAATTTATTTCCCCAATATTTAAATGATTTGCTGTGGGAATTGGGGGCGTTTATGGTTGTCGATAGTTGGCAATGATGAGGAGGCCCAAGTTCTAGAAATCTTTGTCAGGAGGGGGTCCTTACGCCTAAAGGTTTTTGACAGGGGGGTCTCGGCATCAAAAAGTTTGAAGACCTCTGTTCTAAGGTATTATCAAAAGACAAGTATCCTATTGGAGTAGCCTATATAAGTATTATTATTATTAGGTATTATCAAAAGACATGTATCCCATTGGAGTAGCCTATATATGTATTATTATTATAAGGTATTATCAAAAGACAAGTATCCCATTGGAGTAGCCTATATATGTATATTATTATAAGGTATTATCAAAAGACATGTATCCCATTGGAGTAGCCTATATATGTATATTATTATAAGGTATTATCAAAAGACATGTATCCCATTGGAGTAGCCTATATATGTATATTATTAAAAGGTATTATCAAAAGACATGTATCCCATTGGAGTAGCCTACATATGTATATTATTATAAGGTATTATCAAAGACAAGTATGCCAGTGGAGTAGCCTATGTAAGTATTATTATTAGGTATTATCAAAAGACATGTATCCCATTGGAGTAGCCTATATATGTATTATTATTATAAGGTATTATCAAAAGACAAGTATCCCATTAGACTAGCTGTTAGAAATGGGATTTGTGGTTGGCTAGGGCATGCGCCTAAGCCAGGCAGAAACCACCACTCTAGTCAGGGCAAGGGAGTTGCACGCTGAAGATAACCCCTGCTCACCCCCTTAGTAGCTTGGCAGAGCAGTCAGGCTTATCCCAGAGGCAATGTGTAAAGCGTTTGCGCAACACACTCACACAGCAGTGACACACTAGTCCCACCACAAAAGAAACTCTACACAAGGTTATATAAAATAGCCTTTGTATCAGCATAAAAAATACATTAGAACATATCACATATATACACTGTGCCACCTGGCACTGGGTATGACTTTACAGGGATTATGTACACTACAGGGCCAATCGGGCCACTGCCGTAACCATCACAATTCACAGTTACTGAAGACAACCAGTACCTACTAGTAACATTGCACTTAGCATAAACACCTTAGGCATGAACATCATAGCATCACCTAGGTCAGCATATTATGCAAAACATAATAATCACATCAGGCCCACCTTAGGCCTATGCCTCATCAGCAGAGTGATACCATGAACACTTATTAGGTGCACACATCACCTAATGGCATTATGTCCCACCAAAACGTAGGGGCGAACATTAGGCAGTCTCATCCTCGGGGGCCCGTCCTGAGCTTCCCCACAATGCCCTTGTTTAAAGTAAGGGCTCTCCATGTCCCTTCCGTGGACACAAGGCTTTCAACTATTCCCCTAGCTGCAGATGCATCCAAAACAATGCCCCCAACAGGCCCGTAATGCAATGGGGGGCGGGGGTGCAATTCACCCTTGTTTCCTCTGTGGAGAGTTCTGCCCACAGTGCTCTGACCGACTGCGCCGGACCGGGACCTCCGTGGAGGCTTCCGTCCGGTCCATGAAGTCAGAAACGCTCCTTCAAGGTAGGGGGGAGGGGAGACACTGACTCGATCTCCCCTTCACCGAAAACAACCCAATGGCTCAAGGCAGCTGAACAACAAGGGCGGTAGAGGTGAGGGGCTCCGACTTACTCACCCACCTTGAGCTGCACCGACTCCGTCAGTGCTGCGGTGCCAGCTGAGCCTTCCTGCGGCTTCTCCTTTCCTTATGGGCCAGGAGAGGGGAGCTCTGCTTCACCCAAGCACGGAGCATTCAGGAGGCTCCCGACGCGATCTCCTTCATGGGACTCCGCCCACAACCAGGCACAGCTCCTGCCTGGCTTCCTCTCCGGCTTTACTTACTCTTGCCGGTCCCGCCCACGGTCAGGCTCCTTCCGCCCGACTTCCGGTTTGCGGGCTGCTTCTCGCCGCGCACAGGAGAACCCACTTCTCGGGCTTAAAGGGTGACTGGCAAAACGCCCACCACGCGCTTCTAGTGGGCAGGACCCCCACACTTCAGGGGTACCAGGCAGAAAATGTAGAGCGCTCACCCTGCGCTTGCCCTGCCAGCAGGGGAGGCTTTTCAGGCTCGGTGTCTCCCACGGCGAGACACCACCAGGGGCAGACAGCGCCCTTCTCACGAGATTGGCAAAGGGAAGGGTTGGTCCCAGGCAGGCCAGCTCACAGGGCCCTCCAGCAGAGGGGAAGTTCTTCATGGCGGTTCCTCCTGGCGCCCAGCATTCCTTCAGCAAGCTCAGTTTCAAGCGGGTACAACCAGTACATGGGGTCACAGCCCAAATATTTATATCCCTCAAGTCTTTGTTCTGCCCTGGCACAGGGCCTTGGACCCAGTCCAAACCAGTTCTGGGGGGCACTTGACAAGTGCACAACAGTCCCCATTGTTAGTGTAGGCTCTGGCCCAAGACACACCACAGGGGGGTGGAGCCAGCATTGTGGAAGGCAGGCACAGTCCTATTCAGGTTCAGGTGTTACTCCTCCCACTACTCCAAATGCAGTACAGGCCTATTCAGCCTAGCGCTGATTCACCCAGGCCCTCTGGAGCCACTGCACCTCCCCAGCCCCTGTCATCCAGAGCCAGACATACAATACACAACAGGCAGGCACAAAGACACATAGCACACAGAAATGTCCACTTCTAAAAGTGGCATTTCTAAAATAGTGATAAAAAATCTGCGAACACCATTACGCAGCATTTATTGCCACTATTCCAATCATACCAAACTTGATCACGCCACCCCTCTCATATCAGGAATTACCACTGAAACATATATCAGGGAATCCCCAATGCATTCCTATGAGAGGGCAGCCTCACAGCAGTGAGAAACCAAATAGGCTGGTTTTTACTACCAGGACATGCCCCACAGTTAAGGCACATGTCCTACCTTTTACCTACAGCGCACCCTGCCCATAGAGCTAGCTAGGGCCTACCTTCGGGGTGACTGATATGTAGTAAAAGGGGAGTCACAGATGTGGCAACCACTTTATGTGCCACGTCACAGCGGCAGTAAACTGCGCACGCAGGCCCTGCCATGGCAGAGGCCTGAGACAGGATTGAAAGGCTACTTTGGTGGGCGGCGCTGCAAGCCCACCAGTAGCATTTAATTTACTGGCCCTGGGTATATGAGATACCACTTTACAAGGGACTGATAGGTAAATTAAATATGCCAAACAGGTGTAGACCAATATTACCACGTTTACCATAGAGAGCACATGCACTTTAACACTGAACAGCAGTGATAAAGTGCCCAGAGTCCTAAAACCACCAACAACAGGTCATAAAAAATACAGGAGGAAGGCCAAAAAGCTCTGGGATGACCCTGCAAAAAGGGCCAAGTCCAACAGTATCCTATACATGTATATTATTGTAAGGTATTATCAAAAGACAAGTATCCCATTAGAGTAGCCTATATAAGTATATTATTGTAAGGTATTATCAAAAGACAAGTATCCCATTGGAGCAGCCTATATAAGTATTATTATTCTAATGTATTGTCAAAAGACAATTATCCCATTGGAGCGGCCTATATAAGTATATTATTATAAGGTATTATCAAAAGACAATTATCCCATTGGAGTGGCCTTTATAAGTATTATTATTATAAGGTTTTATCAAAAGACAAGTATCCCATAGCAGTGCCTATATAAGTATTATTATTATAAGGTATTATCAAAAGACATGTATCCCATTGGAGTAGCCTAATTAAGCAGTATTATTATAAAGTATTATTGAAAGACATGTATCCCATTGGAGTAGCCTAATTAAGCAGTATTATTATAAGGTATTATTGTAAGACATGTATCCCATTGGAGTAACCTATATAAGTAGCATTAATATAAGGTATTTTCATAAGACAATTATCTCATTGGAGTAGCCTATATAAGTATTATTATTATAAGGTATTATCAAAAGGCAAGTATCCCATTGGAGGGGCCTATATAAGTATTATTGTTATAAAGTATTATCAAAAGACATGTATCCCATTGGAGTAGCCTAATTAAGCAGTATTATTATAAAGTATTATTGAAAGACATGTATCCCATTGGAGTAGCCTAATTAAGCAGTATTATTATAAGGTATTATTGAAAGACATGTATCCCATTGGAGTAGCCTATATAAGTAGCATTAATATAAGGTATTTTCATAAGACAATTATCTCATTGGAGTAGCCTATATAAGTATTATTATTATAAGGTATTATCAAAAGAAAAGTATCCCATTTGAGTATCCTATATAAGTATTATTATTATAAGGTATTATCAAAAGGCAAGTATCCCATTGGAGTAGCCTATATAAGTATTATTACTATAAGGTATTATCAAAAGACAAGTATCCCGTTCCAGTGGCCTATATAAGTATTATTATTATAAGGTATTATCAAAAGACAAGTATCCCATTGGAGTAGCCTATATATGTATTATTATTATTAAGTATTATCAAAAGACAAGTATCCCATTTGAGTGGCCTATATAATTATTATTATTATAAGGTATTATCAAAAGACAAGTATCCCATTGGAGTAGCCTATATATGTATTATTATTATAAGGTATTATCAAAAGACAAGTATGTCATTGAAGTAGCCTATATAAGTATTATTATTTGCATTATCAAAAGACAATTATCCCATTGGAGTGGCCTATATAAAGTATATTATTCTAAGGTATTATCAAAAGTCAAGTACCCATTGGAGTAGCCTCTATAAGTATTATTATTATTAGGTATTATCAAAAGACATGTATCCCATTGGAGTATCCTACATATGTGTTATTATTATAAGGTATTATCAAAAGACAAGTATCCCATTAGAGTAGCCTATAAATGTATTTTATTGTAAGGTATTATCAAAAGACAAGTATCCCATTGGAGCAGCCTATATAAGTATTATTATTATAAGGTATTATCCAAAAGTAAGTATCCCTTTGGAGTAGCCTAAATAACTATTATTATTATAAGGGATTATCAAAAGGCAAGTATCCCACTGGAGTAGCCTATATACGTATTATTATTATAAGGTATTATCAAAAAGTAAGTATCCCATTGGAGTAGCCTATATAACTATTATTATTATAAGGGATTATCAAAAGGCAAGTATCCCACTGTAGTAGCCTATATAAGTATTATTATTATAAGGTATTATCAAAAAGTAAGTATCCCATTGGACTAGCCTATGTAACTATCATTATTATAAGGGATTATCAAAAGGCAAGTAGCCCACTGGAGTATCCTATATAAGATTTCATTCATACAATATGCTTTCCTCTGAGAAAAACAAGAGTGAGGTGTGGCATACTTCAGTGTTTGTGATCCCAGTAAGTAGCGGCCCGTGGAGGGAGTTCCGTGGGGCGGTGAGGTGGGGCGGGGAGGGTCAGGGCGGGGGGTAGTAAACACCGGAATATGGATGAACGGAGGTAAGTAAACAATTAAATAAATAAAACGAATTTCGTTGCGTGCGCTGCATCGCAAAATGCGATGCAGCGCGCGCAACGAAATTCGTTTTATTTATTTAATTGTTTACTTACCTCCGTTCAGCCATATTCCGGTGTTTACTACCCCCACCCTGACCCTCCCCCGCCCCGCCTCACCGCCCCACGGAACTCCCTCCATGGGCCGCTACTCATCACAGTCTAGAAGAGAACTGGTTTTGCAGGTCAGGCTGCACTCTTCCTACTGGAGCAGGACCAAGTTGGATTCTCTCTAGAGTGCTGTAGTGGGCATAAACATGATAGACTGAAATACGGCCTGAATAATTGCCAGTGTCTGATATCAATTTAGCATCCCACTCATCACTTAAAACAATTTCTAAGTAAGATTATATAAATGTGCGAGACGCCCAGGTTTGGGTCCCATGATCATTGTGCCACAGGCCTCAAGTGGCACCTTACCAATGAGGCCCAGTCAAGTCGACACTGGTCTGGGTTTGCTTGGGTTCCTGTCCAGAGGGGACTTAGCCTGGCAGTTAAGGTTGGTCTTTTCCTAATGGAGCAGAACCAAGTCTGATCTGTATATGGCAATTTCTTTGGAGCATGGGCACTGTAAATTGTAGGGCCTATGTGTGTTTCTTCATGTCCTGACACAAGTAGATTGCACTATTGGGGG
Source organism: Calotriton arnoldi (assembly GCA_963921515.1). Lineage (NCBI taxonomy): Eukaryota > Metazoa > Chordata > Amphibia > Caudata > Salamandridae > Calotriton > Calotriton arnoldi. Next base: position 120,935 of record CAWUFW010018807.1, on the reverse strand, counting down.
GACTGTACACCTTCGTCCCTTGCTTTGGGAAAGGTCTAGGGGGTTCACATTAACCTGCCTCACCTGGCCCAAGGGTAAGGGGTTATTTCATCCTTTTCCCCTCGTTTTGCCTAATTGCAGAGTGGACATGCCCTCATCCCTCAACTTGCTGAAGGTGAGAGGGGGAAACATACCATACCGCCTTGCTTTGCACAAGGGCAAGAAGAAGGAGAAATGTCTATCCCTCACCTTGTCCAAAGGTGAAGGGGGAAATAGAACAAAACACCCCTTGTCTCTCCCAAGTGCAAGGGGGAACACCCCCCAAGACGAGTGCCCAAAGGAGAGCGAGGAAGAGTCACTACCACCCTCACCTTGCCCAAGGATAAGTGAGGGGCAATATTTTTTTTTTTGAGTGGCTGAGCTCGTACCTGCTCTTGGACCCTATTCCTCGACTAGGTACATCATACACAGTGGGTGTTAGCTGACCTACACCTCCATAACCGGTAGCATTGTGTGGGCCATGGGAAAACAGGTCACCTACAACCTGCTCCTGCATTCTGCTCCCAACTGGTAATATGGCCAGGTGTCAGGTGACCCACTCCACCATGGTCTGCAGTGCTGTTAGAGCCTCAGGGCGGTGGGTCAGATTGCACTTTGCAAGGTGAGGGAAAAGAGGCTTATTTCATGATGACCCAACACGTGTCCTTGGGTAAAGCAGGATTATGGATTAGGAATTAATAAATGGCCCCACTGCCCATGGGCAATTGTGAGGGGGCTAAAATCCTCTAATACAACCCCACTTCCAAGAGGGGAGTTTATAGTAAAAGCTCCGCCCCCAGCAGCAATTTTGTTTAAAAATCATTGTTTATTAGGTTGTGGTTTACAACAACTAGGCCATCATATTGCCTGCAATACCCAAGTCATTAAAAGTGTGAGTCGGAGGCAGACAACATGAGCTGCATGACAATGTGAGCCCCAGCAGCAATATGTCTTTAAAGATTCTCCTGAAAAATTAGAAAAAAACAAACTTTTTTTATGACACCAATTGCATGCTTTGTTAATGACACCAATAGCATGCTTTGTGTTTCTTCAAATTGTGTCCTATATATTCACCAACCACATGAAGAACATGACATATATTCTTAAAAGTCCATCACATGTAATAACTTACCCCAATCGGGTAATATTCATGACTCCTCGAGTCGTGCACACCAGCACGCTGTTTGCGTGCTGAAAAATCAATGAGGCTGAACAATTAACCTTCGTTTTTTGGATAGAAATGGATCTCCGTCTACTATATGGAGTCGGCTATGCCATACTTACAGTTTTCTTAGGAGCAACATACTGGATGACCTACCCTTGTTCGCCGACTCGGAAGTGTTGGTGCAGGGGTTGCTTTCGGCATGCGCAGTTCTCACGAGGATTAGCGAGTCGGCGAAGAAGAGGAGGAGGGCAGCCAGGGGACGCCGCATGCCAGGTAAGTGGTTTTTAATTTATTTTTGAATCATGTTTAATTACTTTTTATAATTGGGGGGTACAGGCGGGTGGCGTAGCGGAGCGGAGTTCCACGGAGTTTGTTTTCAACTCCGTGGACCTCCGCGTAGCCCCGCTATGCAAACTACGCCCGGGGTTAAAGTCTACACAGTTTGTTTTGGGCCATTTCCTGTCACGGGCACTAGGCCTACCCACACAAGTCAGGTACCACTTTTATCAACAGATTTGGGGGAATGCTGGGTGGGTGGAAGTTTGTGGCTCCCCGCAGATTCCAGAACTTTCCATCACAGAAATGTGAGGAAATTTGTTTTTTTTTACTAAGTTTGTGGTTTGCAAGGGATTCTGGGTAACATAACCTAGTGAGAGTCACACAAGTTATCCCATCCTGGATTTGCCTTGGTGTCTAATTTTCAAAAATATATAGGTATGCTCGGTTTCCCTAGGTGCCGGCTGAGCGAGGGTTCAAAATCCACAGCTAAGCACATTGCAAAAAAAGGGTCAGTTTTCACTGGAAAAATGTGATGTGTCCACGTTGCGTTTTAGGATGTTTCATGCCACGGGCACTAGGTCTACCCACACAAGTGGGGTACCATTTTTATCGGGAGACTTTGGGAAATGCTGCGTGGCTGGAACTTTGTGGATGCTCACAGATTCTAGAACTTTCCATCACAGAAATGTGAGGACATTTTTTTTTTTTGACAAAGTTTGAGGTTTGCAAGGATACTGGGTAACAGAACCTAGTGAGAGCCACACAAGTCACCCCATCCTGGATTCCCCTAGGTGTCTAGTTTTCAAAAATATCTAGGTTTGCTAGGTTTCCCTAGGTGCCAGCTGAGCTAGTGTCCAAAATTCACAGCTAGGTACACTGCAAAAAAATGGTCAGTTTTCACTGGAAAATGTGATGTGTTCACGTTGCGTGTTGGGCCGTTTCCTGTCGCAGACAGTAGGCCTACCAACACAAGTGAGGTACCATTGTTATTAGGAGACTTAGGGGAACACAGAATAGTAGAACAAGTGTGATTACCAATTGACTTTCTTTACATTTCTGCCTTCCAAATGTAAGTCAATGTGCAAAAAATAAGTCATTTTGAAAAATGTCCTCTAATTCACATGCTTGTATGGGTACCCACAATTTCAGAGATGTGCAAATAACCACTGCTTCTAAACTCTATATTTTGTTCCCATTTTGGAAATATATATGTTTCCTTGGTACCTATTTTTCTCCCTTTATATTTTACCAAATTAATTGCTATATATCCGGTACACAATGAAAAACCATTGCAAGATGCAGCTCAGTTATTGAATCTGGGTACCTCGGGTTCTCGGTGAACCTACAAGTTCTATATATCCCCCTCAACCAGAATGGTCGAGCAGACATAACAGTATATTGTTTTAAAAATCTGCCATACTTAGAAGAAGTTACAAGTGAAAATGTTGGCACAAATGGCTGTTTTTTCCAACTCAATTTCAATATATTTATTTTTCAATTGTTAGTTTCTATAGAAAACCCTTGAAGGATCTACATAAATGACCCCTTGCTGAATTTAGATTTTTATCTAATTCACAGAAATGTATAGTTCTCCAGGGTACATTATTGGTTTCACACCCATTTCTACCACTAGCTGGAAGGAGGTTGGAAGCACAAAAAATAGGAAAAATAAGCTATGCTCCAGTAAAATTACAAAACTGTGTAGAAAATTTTAGTTTTCTAACAAAAGTCTGCCTGTTCCTGAAAGCTGGGAAGATGGTGATTATAGCACCACAAACTCTTTGTTGATACCTTTTGCAGGGGAAAAAACAGACGCTTTCTTCTCCAGCACTTTATTCCCATTTTTCCTAAAAAAAAAAAACATCTGCTAGGTTTTGGGCACTTTCTTGGTATCCTCCAGAGGAATCCACAAACCCTGTGTACCTTTAGAATCCTCAAGATGTTGGAAGAAAAGGACGCAGATTTGGCGTGGATACCTTATGTGGACAAAAAGTTACAGGGGCCTAAGCGTGAACTACCCCAAATTGCCAAAAAAGGCTAAGCACGGGAGGAGGCCTAGCAGCGAAGGGGTTAATTTTAGTGCATCGTTGTTGTTTTTAATTAATGTATTCAGTTTTGCCTGCCTCTCCCTACTTCCCATAGGGCCCCCTTGGGCCTGTAGAGACACAATGTGTTTTTTTTTTATTTCATTGTTTTTTCAAACATTGTTATGATGATGGAAATGCTCTGAAAATCACTTGTATAGCATTGACAAGAACTGCGTAGTCTCGCTCTCTTGCTTCCTATTTTTATTGCCTGCAGGTCCAAAAGAGGATACTGACTAAGATAGGGAGAGGTCTGTGAATTAGCTGTCACCAGAGTACAGAGACCTCTCTGCTAAATGTTTCTGCTTGTGCTCCTGACCAACAGTATAAGACATAAAGATGTCCCAAAAGAACAGGCTCCATCCAAGAAAGTGGCCAGCAAGGATATGAAGTATTGGTGCCACCACTGGCATGTGGCATAACTGCTGCACCCTCTCCTGAGCAGGAAGAGGCTGGTAGGAGGATGACCACCACCAAACTGAAACAGATGTCTCTCAGTGCTGTAGTGACAGCAGCCATGATGGAGTGCAGTGAATACAAAATTGAATTGTCTCACAGCAAACCAAATCCTTGCAGGAAACTCAACAGCAAATACAGTCTGCTACTCTTAATCTTTTGGAGGTAGGAGCATTTCCACACCTTCTCCTAGCTCCCATCAGATAATCATGGCATGGATTGGACCCTGAAATCCATAGTGCGAGATAAGGGTAAAGGAAGGTTGCCAAAAGCCTTGGAAATAAGGAAGATGAACCAGTGATTGTTAATGTGGGGAGTCGCACAGGGAATGTGCATATCATTTCTATTCAACCTGTTCCAATTTATATAGTAAAACTAACACCATCTGATTCCATCTTTTCACGAGCCACGAGACCTGCAGCAACCACCATCCTTACCATATTCCACCCTAGGGAAAGGCAAAAAGAATTGCATAGCTCGACTACAGGAAGTTCCTCTGGCTTTGGCCATATAAGAAAGCTCTTCACCCTGGTTTGAAAGATCTTTAGGCTTAGGCCATATGAAGACCACATCTCAGATTGCACAGTTTTCCACCTACTAGTTCATTGTGGGAAGCAAGGTGGGTATTAAGGTACTGGTGGCCCATTGGTCAATCTCAAAAGCCAACTAGCAATTCTATGGAAAGGGCACCTCATACATATACCTGCTGCAGAGCAAGAAGAAGTTGTCAAACAGACTGAAAGAGGCGGCAGGAGGAAGAGGATAAGACAGTCATGCGAAGAAGCCCTGTTGCTCTTAATGTGAAGTCATCACTTGCAGCAACTTCAGCATGGCACAAGCAGAATAAAGATATAGTAGTCACCCCAAATCGTCGCAGCAGCCTACCTGCGATACCCATAGTGCACTTGAGGTGGTGGTATCCTCACATAGAAAACAACTACCACAATAACCCACTATCAGGTCTATGCTCACAAAGGAGTCGGTGTACCACCCAACCTATGAAAAATGCCCATTTATACAATGGAAAGCTGACCAAAATGTTATTGCTTGACCTACGGAAGGAGAGTAGTTTCATGAATTTGTAGAGACTCTAAGTTCAAAATAGAATGTTTAAAAAAAGCAAAAACTTGCAGCATTGCAGGGAAAGGATTGCACAAAAATGCATCCAAAATGTAAATGGACCTATCTGTGGGTCATAAAACACCTCCAGTAAAGCTTCAACAGCAATGTAAAAGAAAATTCAACAACAAAGCAAAATTAAAACAATGAGAAAAGATTAAAATAATCTTTAAAAATGTTCCAAGCACAAACAGCAGAAGGCAATAATTACCCATGAAAAATACTTTTAAAAGGTGAAGTAATTTATTAGTCATCTCACACACACACACTCTGAGAAAGCACATGGAGAAGAACTAAGGGGCATATTAACAATGCGGCGATAAAAAATTATCGCCGCTTTTGCGGCCGTTTTCGGCCGAAAAGCGGCGATAATTATATCGCCTTATCAGCAAAGACACGCTATCGCGTTTTTGCTGATTTTGCTCCCGTTCCAGCACGCCTAACTTCGCATCGCTAATGAGATGCAAAGTAGGCGTGTCTGTGGAAACAACATGGGTAAATATCGCGAAGGCAGCTTCGCGATATTTACAAAGCGGGAAGCGATTATTTTAATCGCGTTAAGTATGTCTTAACGCAGGAATTTAACGTCTGTTAAATTCCTGACTAAGGCATACTTAACATGGGAGGTGGATTCATGTGATACGACCACAGGGTCGTATCATCAAGTATATCGTCGTTTACATGGAACATCGCTGGAAAACCAGCGATGTTCCATGGAAAAGGAAGCGCTATCGCTGGAATATACATCGCCATGGCGCTAAGCGTTGTTAATACAACGCTAGCCTGGCGAAATATTCCAGCAATAGAAAAAAATGCGGTATACAAGGTCAGCGATAATTATCGCTGCCTGTTGCAAATATGCCCCTAAGAAATTCTGGCTACATGAGCCTGGACTCCTGGAGTGGCCTGGGCCTTAGCAATCGACATGCCACTGCACTGAAAAAAATAATCTAAATTTGTTGTGAATACAAGGCCACCCAAAAGACCCTAACATAATAAGATATATCTCTAACACAGAAGCAGTGAGAATGTGAAAAATACATTAAAATACATCCAACGCCTACAGCAGACAAGGCCCCAAAAAGAAAAACTCACCACAGTATGAAGACACATCTGGACAAAATTCACAAAACACAAGGGTAAGTCAGCTATGCTCTATTTGTTTTCTATACCTCCTCCCTTCCAGCCATTTTGTAGAGCCAGAGTGTGACACTTTGTTTGCTGGGCATGTGGCATGTGGTGGCCAGTTTTTGTTTGTCTCCATGTCTACTTCTTTGCAGGTAATGTGGCGAGTGACCATCATTTTGTGTGGCCAGTGTGTGGCTCTGATTATGAAACATAATATTCCACTTTTAAAAGACATGTTCAAGGATCATTGATATTAGAAGAAACCCATGTAATGTTTGTAAATTTTGTGTTTTTTCCTGATATATTTGTACTGCTATATGTAATCTTGTGGCCGATTGTAGTAATTTATAATACAAAGTTGTTGTTTGTAATTCATTTATTAATTTTTACCTGCCTCGCATAGGGAAACATGAGCTCTGGAGGAACACCAGCTATTTTTATATTAATTTATTTGATTTTTGCTTGCCTCCCATAGGGGCCCCTCAGACTTCGAAGGGACACCAACTATTTATTAACTGATTTATTCCCTTGTTTAGATACAGTCATTTTGCACGAGTGAAACCAGCTTTGCTTTATTTTCAAATGCTCCCTTCCCCCTTAGTCAAGTCAAGTCAAGAGCCCTAAAAGTTTGACAAATAAAAACATTACAGTTTAAGAAATTTATAACACCTTTGTAAAACATCACAGGAAATAGGATAAATAGGGAAGAGCTCATACAATTCTGTGGTTTAAAATTTCAGTACATAGAGTAAAACGTTTAGGACAGCATTGCATTACAAAGATCGTAAAAAATTCCAGCAGTGTAAATTTGGACAATGAGAAATTACAACATTCTTGTTCAGCCTCTATAGCTCATTACCATCGTAACTTTAATATAATTGGTTACCACAGTGCAAATAACAGGAGTGGCCAAAGTGTGCAGAAAATTAAAACCATCAATATATGTACAGGGGCAGATTTCCCTTAAAAGTGAGGCTAAAAATGTATTTCTCGCCTCTTTGTACAGGGGGCAGAATAAAATAAAGTGCATAGTGCTCTGGTTTGCCGAATTATCACACGGGCAGGGCATGAGATTATCAGCCCACCCTATTTGACGTGGGAATGCCACTAGAAAGTGCAAAGTGCATAAGCGAAATCTGGTTAAAAGAAATCTAATCTGTACATTGGTGGTAAAGGTTAGATAGAATTGCTGTGGGCCGGGAAGCAAACATGAGAGGCCCATCTCCTCGTGTTGTAAGTAGTGCATAATGGCCCTAGAGCAGAGGTCTTCAATCTGTGGGACACGACCCCCAGGTGGGCAGTGGAGGCCTGGGAAGGGGGTTGCGCATTCCTCATCTTCACTTGTGCCTGCAATCCAAAACCTTTGTTTCGTTTTAGATAAAGACAGCAGCCCTGGGATGGCTAATTTAGATCGTTATTAGCTGAAGTGCCATCAATTGAGTCTCTAGTGATGTGAAAAGTTTTTGTGCCAGGGTGCCAGCTTGCCTGAGTGAAATGCAAATGTGCCTATCAGTTAATCTGCAAGTGTAAAGGGTGCTTGGGAGCCGGTCCTGGCTTTAATTGATCAAATCACTCCAGGCTTTGTGATCACAAGATTTGTTTTTTTGAGTGGTAGAGCTGTTGAAGTGCGTGCTTTTAGTTTTAACTGCATTTACACAGCCGTTAGTTCCCCTAAAGGTGTGTTGAAGGGACAGTGATGTAAAAATGAAAATTGCATTACACACGCTCTGGTATTACTAAAAATCTACATTTTGGAAGCACCATTTTATCGTAAAACTATTTGCACATTTAGCAGCACTCTATCTTACACTGTGGGGCCGATTCCGATCTCGGTCGGAGGCGCACCCAATACTATTCGGTCGGGAAAAAAGCCATGCGAAAGCCAGTTTCCCGACCGATCCGTACAGCACACCGAACGAGCAAGTACGATGCGCACAACAGCAAAAATCCCGGCCGAGCCGTACTCACCCAAACCAGGTCCTGTTCTCCGACCGAGGCGAATCCGGAAACGCCGAATCGAGTCGCACGGAAGGGAAAATGCAGCCCCGTCCGGCCGGACAAGTACGATGCGCTTTCCGTACGCGCCGAACCCGTCGCTACGCACGGCACGTCAAAGCATCCGGGAGAGGCGCACATAAGCTCCGAATCGCGCCACAACACGATCCACGGCTACGAGACGAACACAGCACCGACGAGGACGACGCGAAGCGACGAGGACGAAGCCAAGCGACGAGGACGACGCGAAGCAACGAGAAGGACGAACGACACGAACCAACCATGAATCCCTTCGTCCCGATCATACCAATATTCTACATCTACTACCGGAACAGGCACGGACGCGTACGGCGCAGAAGGTAAGTCAGACACCAACCACAAAACACATACAACACGGACACGACACATCACACACATACACTGGGAATCTGAATATACTTACACCAGCAACAGCAGCACCATAGGGGCGGGATGCCCATCACCAATGCCACATATGCACACAGGGGCCTGAATGCGCGCCACCACCCCAACCCAGGGGGGCTGGATGCCAACCACCACAACCACCCTTAGCCAGGGGGTGCCAGATGCCCACCACCACTACCACCCTTAGCCAGGGGGCTGGATGCCTACCACTACTACCACCCTCACCCAGGGCGGGCTGGATGCCTACCACCACCCTTAGCCAGGGGGGCTGGATGCCTACCACTACTACCACCCTTAGCCAGGGGGGCAGGATGCCCACCACTACTACCACCCCACCCAGGGGGCTGGATGCCTACCACTACTACCACCCTCAACCAGGGGGCTGGATGCCTACCACTACTACCACCCTCACCCAGGGGGGCAGGATGCCCACCACTACTACCACCCCCACCCAGGGGGCAGGATGCCTACCACTACTACCACCCTCACCCAGGGGGGCAGGATGCCCACCACTACTACCACCCTTAGCCAGGGGGGCTGGATGCCTACCACCACCCTTAGCCAGGGGGGCTGGATGCCTACCACTACTACCACCCCCACCCAGGGGGCAGGATGCCTACCACTACTACCACCCTCACCCAGGGGGCAGGATGCCCACCACTACTACCACCCTCACCCAGGGGGGCAGGATGCCCACCACTACTACCACCCTTAGCCAGGGGGCAGGATGCCCACCACTACTACCACCCTTAGCCAGGGGGGCTGGATGCCTACCACCACCCTTAGCCAGGGGGGCTGGATGCCTACCACTACTACCACCCCCACCCAGGGGGCAGGATGCCTACCACTACTACCACCCTCAACCAGGGGGCAGGATGCCTACCACTACTACCACCCTCACCCAGGGGGCAGGATGCCCACCACTACTACCACCCTTAGCCAGGGGGCTGGATGCCTACCACCACCCTTAGCCAGGGGGCTGGATGCCTACCACTACTACCACCCTCAACCAGGGGGGCAGGATGCCTACCACTACTACCACCCTCACCCAGGGGGGCAGGATGCCCACCACTACTACCACCCTTAGCCAGGGGTGCCAGATGCCCACCACCACTACCACCCTTAGCCAGGGGGCTGGATGCCCACCACTACTACCACCCTCACCCAGGGCGGGCTGGATGCCTACCACCACCCTTAGCCAGGGGGGCTGGATGCCAACCACCACAACCACCCTTAGCCAGGGGGGCTGGATGCCTACCACCACCCTTAGCCAGGGGGGCTGGATGCCTACCACTACTACCACCCCCACCCAGGGGGCAGGATGCCTACCACTACTACCACCCTCACCCAGGGGGGCAGGATGCCCACCACTACTACCACCCTCACCCAGGGGGGCAGGATGCCCACCACTACTACCACCCTTAGCCAGGGGGCAGGATGCCCACCACTACTACCACCCTTAGCCAGGGGGCTGGATGCCTACCACCACCCTTAGCCAGGGGGCTGGATGCCTACCACTACTACCACCCTCAACCAGGGGGCAGGATGCCTACCACTACTACCACCCTCAACCAGGGGGGCAGGATGCCTACCACTACTACCACCCTCACCCAGGGGGGCAGGATGCCCACCACTACTACCACCCTTAGCCAGGGGGCTGGATGCCTACCACTACTACCACCCCCACTCATAGGATGGACAATGCATGACACAACAAGCACACCACAACCTAGGGAATGCAAGATTAAGACATCCCCCACCACCATGACAAGCGTGTGAGCAGGCTGTGTCAAATGCCTACAACACCGAACATGACATTGAACATACAATGTGACCCCCTAGCACATGTGCCACACATATATGTGTGTGGCACCCACAATGCAAGTAGCCCATGACCATTGTGGCAATGGGGCCTAAACCCCCATCATCACAGTGACCAAAAGGTAAGTGTGGGGTCCATAGCTGAAGCACAGTTTGACCATTGTGCCAATGGGGTCTAAACCCCCATCATCACAGTGACCAAAAGGCAAGTGTGGGGTCCATAGCTGAAGCACATTTTGACCATTGTGGCAATGGGGTCTACACCCTCATCATCACAGTGACCAAAAGGTAATTGTTGACAAAGAAAGAGCTGCAACTGCCAAACTGCATGGATCATTCCTGGTCACAGAACCAAAAACTCATCTGTGGCAAAGTCGTGTATGTGTCCCATTGCAACATAAATTGGGGGAGCCAAATACTGCAGTGCAAATGAAACATTCCTTTGGCCATGTGCAGACAAACAACACCCATGGTGGCTGAGACCGTCAACAGTCATCAATGACACAATGACAGAAGTGACCATCAGAATGCAGAACCACATATTTGCACCAATGGGCACACAAATGCAGATACCCTGTGGAGACAGCAGATGTGAGGTGAACAGATACCATACCATGGCAGCAATGGGACACACAAACCATGATCACTGTGCTGACCGATGACCTAGGAGTCCCAGGGACAGCAGGGGAAACACACCAAACAACATACAGCCAATGGCACACCCAAGATATGCCAATGCAGTGGTGCAGATGCACAAACACAAACAGGCAGACCAACACTGTCATCATACACAGCAGGTGAGGGGTGGGGGTGCCATTGTCCCCAGGCAACAACACAACACATGAGGAGAGCTGAATACCAATCATACAGATGTGCATACACTGCCACACTAAGGTAACTCATGGATCCAAATCCCCTATGTGGGCAAGCAGGCATTGACAGGTGAGAGGGAGCACAAAACACACATGTCACACAGGCACGTAGGAACAACAACTGACACAGCAAGTCACAGACACACCACAGCACCACCCCCAGGGCCCCCACAATGTGGTGACCCTGGGCTGAAGAAAAATACCACTGTGATGACAAAGCTAAATGTCATTCACACTGTGAACCACAGTCAGGTGTCCTGAGCAACTAACTACCATCACACCTACACAAGCACAAATCAATCAGCATGGCCAGTAAGCCAAGGCCAACATGGAGGCAGGGGACTAGCCGGGCAACAACTCTCATCTGCACACACTCAAGACCACACCCTCGACCTCCAACAATGTGCAGCAGTGAAGTACACATGCACTGGTGACATTGCACATGCACCCATGACTATTCCAGGGTGGTGGGTGGGAACCAAGGTGTAGAAACACATCACACATGGACACTCAACAAGACTCCTGAATGTCTGACACACTGCACACTACGCTGTACATGGACATGACGGCAATACCACACCGACCAATGGGATCCCAGCCACAGTCACACACCAATGAAGAAGCCAAGGTCACCCACAAAGAACACACATAGACAACAACCAACATTGCAGCCCGGACCCTAAGGAGTGCCAGCAGTCACACACACAACGTGTCACAATCACTGAAAGATAACACAAACTGGAAATCACATGACAGGGGCAAACAACAAGTGCCAAAGGGAAACCTGACTGTGACCCATCTGCGTCAGCACACAAACTCTGCCCTGACAGCAAACACACCTATGGGTGACACCCTGATGACCAGTAATGTGCCATGCACCCACATCACAGAGAACACAGGGAGAAGACTTTGGGGAACATAGCTCAAGTCAGCAAGCATCACAAACAGGTACAACACTAGGGATCACAGCATGCGCAGATGAATGGAAGTGAACACACAGACATGCACATACAACACACACCTTGGGCGCAGGCAATGTCACACGTGTACACACTGCCATGAGGGGACTCCACTCCTGTGTGAGGAAAGCTGTGCCATATGTTGCCTCAGTAGGGCCCCATCATGTCAGCTGAGCACTTGGTCACACAATCAACAATTAGCACCAAATGAGGGCTCCCATCACATCAGCCTGGTCATGGATGTGCCAACGGAATCATCAGCACAGATCCAACACACTTGTATAGCAATGTTGCACTGACTACACGGATGAGTCCCTCCCCATTGATGCCCAAACCTGCATGTCCACTGGAGATGGCAACACGGTCAGGGAAGTAGACAAATGCAACGATGGCAGGCACAACAGATGTGCAGGGGTGGAAGCCACAGATATGAAATTGCCAATGTAAGTAGGAAACCCATTGCCAAATACTGAACACATGACACCCTCAGATGCTGCTATTGATGACATGGATACACCACATGATAGGACACATTCCCCTGGACCACATGGGTTCCTGCACAGTAACACTTCATAATCATGAGACCAGATATCACCATCACTGCAGCAAGGGCATGGTTAGCTGCACCAACAACATGTACATCTGAAGCATGAGCACTAGAGAAAAGAAAGTTGCTTTATTCAGCATATGTGTTGAGGCCAAACGAAGTCCTGAAAAAGAGCAAAGGCCAATGGCCAGTCCATTGTCAAAGTTCAAACAGGGTGACACTGGCAGATGTCACCCTACGCATGCCTGCACAATACCAGGGACAATCCACTAGGAGGGGCAACCGGGGGGCAGGCCAGGCACCGCAGGGACAGGATCAGGGCTCACCAGGGGGAGTCAGGGAAGGGGTGGTGGGTGCTGGAGAGCCACTGACAACTGCAGTGGAGGTGTCTGACATGGTGTGTGCCGGCACAACTGGGGGCATGACACAGATGTCGTGGGTGCCGGCACAACTGCAGTGGACCCTGCAGATGGGGTGGACAGGTCCGCCACTGCAGTGCCCAAGTCAGACAGGGCGGTAGTGGACTCCACTGCAGTGCCTACCTCCAGGGGAGGAGAATGGGGAACAGGCAAGGTGGGTTGGACAGAGGGGGGACACCCTCACCACATCAGTGGCACAGACAAGCGCAGCGGGGGGTGTGGTGCTGGGAGAGCAAGTGGCAGGGGAGAAGGCCGGAGCATCTTGGGGATGGTATATCTGTGGGTGGGGGAACCTGGGGCAGGGTGTGGTGGGGGCACCTGTGCAGTGGGGGCCTGAGGGATGGAGGATGGAGACCTTGTGCCTGAGCTGCAGGGCGGTGGCGGGGTCTTGCTCTTAGCACTCCGGGGGACTTGCGGGTGGGGGCCTCAGTCCGTCTGGGCCTGGGGGAGGGTGTCCGGGGACGAGGGGCACTCTGCTCCGTGTGGGTGGGCTTCCTCTTCCCCCGGGATGCTGGAGCAGCTTCATCGGTGGGGAAGAGGCCGAGGTCACAGAGGAAGAGCTGCTGTGACTTTGGGGTTGCAGGTGAGGCAAGGGAGGGTGCTTTGGAGGGAGAGGGAACTGAGGACTGCGCAGTGCATGTGGATGCGTGTGTGTGTTCCAGGGCCCCATCCCCTGTGAGTCTGGCTTCAGTCCCCTGAATGTGCTTGCGTGTGCGTTTTGTCATTGGCGTGTGTGTCAGTGTGCTGGATGTGTGTGTGCTGGTGTGTGCCAGTGTGTGTGTGCCTGGGATGGGTAAGGTGCTGGGGAGTGTGGATGGAGCAGAGGCAGGAGGGGTGAGGGACCGTTTGAGGAGGGACACTGCTGCCGTCAGGGAGGAGTCCATGGACCTATTGCCCCTCTGTAGGTCAGACATGCCCGATGAGATGCCCTCCATGAACGACACCAGCTGAGTCAACAGCGCGGTGTGCGCATGGAGGACACTCAGCATGGCTGTCTGCCCTACATGGAGCTGGCGAAGGAGGTACACAGACTCCTCACTCAGGGCAGCAGGGGACACAGGGGCAGGGGTGCGGTGCCTGGCCCAAAGGAGACACGCTCCCGGACATGGGAGCCTCCACGGACCTGGGGAATGGGAGCCGATGGGAGGGCGGTGCTGGTGCTGGTGGTGGCGGGGACAGCAACACTAGCTGGGGTGTGGTGGCTGCTGACACCCGCCTCCACAAGGGAGTCATCCTCCGAGTTGCTCTGGTCCTCAGCTGAGGTGGATGCTGCTGAGGACTCCTCGGTGTGGCTCCCTCGCCCTCCGTGCCACTGGGTCCCTCCGACCACTCCTCGGCTGCTGACCCAGTCTGGCTCTCCGGCTCCTCCTGGTCCGTGGAGCTGTCCCCTTCCGTGGCCGTGGATGTATCTGCAAACAATGGGGAAACAGACAGACATCAGTCACCTGCACATAACGCACACACCACTGTGAGCACAGCACATCACAGAGCAAGCCCTGGCATCATTAGTTGTACATTGCTAAAAGTGCACTAATTGAACAGGAGAAGTCAATTGTCAGTCTGATGCCAAGCATGGCACTCACATCCCACATGGCCTTGCACCCATCTGTCTGGTGTCTGTTGGATTGCAACACCCCAGTGTTGACACATGCACCAAGTACACAGTAGTTGGACAGTGCAGAGGACACGGTGTGGACACATCACAGCTCTTGCCACTGAGTCAGTACAGGTTTACGGATGTAAGGGATGCCCAGAGTCAAATAGGAAATGCATGTGATGCATACCAGCGACAGACACCATGATGCACCCATGTCCTGATAGCCAGCGCCACTATGGTGTGCATGTAGCACATGTCACTCCCCTGCAGGATCACCAATCAGTAGACACATGCCATGGCGGAGGCATGACTGCAAAGTCATACATCACTGTCTCAGTGATGTATGACTTTGCAGCCAGACAACAACACTCTGCACTGTGTCACAATAGTAGGTCATGGGGAATGCAAGTCCTGGAGCTGCACAAGTGCACATGTACATCCCCCCACAACACATCCTCTTAACCCTCATCTGTCCAGGTCATACCTATTGGACATATGGGAGACCTGTGACACTACCCTCTGAACCTGAGCCCCTCACACTCTGCTGTGCATGGGGAACAGCTGCCTGAACTTCACATTTACATGCCCCAGTCTGCATGGGCAGCTGATCAGACACCTATGTGTCACACAAGTATCGTCTCCTATGGTCACATCTCCAGTGGCATGCTGAGCCCCTACCAAGAAACTCCACAGCAGTCCTGGCGACTAATCCACAGCACACTGACACAGAGGCAGACACCTGAGGGGCAAATCACTGTGCACAATGTGTCCTCTGATACACGGGAGTGGGAGTACAGAGTGTATTGTATGGCCTGGAGTAGGCATGACTGTCCTGCCCCACATGAATGAGGGATGAGCCCTGGACTGTAGGCAGCTGGCTAAGTATGTGTGACACACGTCATATACATACTCCTGGGGCCCAAACATTGTTCCCACCCGCAGCATGGGTGTGTGCCAGGTACCCCAGCCACATGTGGTGGATCAGCTCAGCAATTGGACCACAGATCAAAGTAACACGCTGAATACATGTCAGAATACAGGCATTGTGTAAGCAATGGACCCACCCATGATGCCCACCACAGAGTCAGGGAAACAGATGCTGTCTCCCACCTTGAGTCAAGCAAACTGCAAGGACACAGTCCTAAGTGACAGAATTCCCTGCATGTAAGGGCCACACCTGGGTATCAGATGAGGAGTGGGCAGTGCACAATAGAGGGACATGGCTCCTGGACAACATGACTGCTGTACTGTGGCAGTTCAACCTGGCCCGAGGAGGGCACATAACATGTTAGACAGAGTACACAGTGCAGTCTTTGACTCACCCCCTCCTTGCTGCTCTCTGGCCTTCAGCTGCCCATCCAGGTCTGGAAAGACCACCGCCAGGATCCTGAGCATGTGGGGGTCAGGGTCCGTGTTCCGCCCCTCCTGCGAGGAGGCGACAGCTTCAGCTGGACCCGTGCAATCCTCCGGGTCCAGCCCCGAAGGTCCTGCCACCTCTTTTGGCAGTTGCGGATCCGGCGCTTGTAGACCCCCACGGACCGGACAGCCCGGACGATGTCCTTCCAGATCTCATGCTTCCGATGGGCAGAAGCCTGTCAGGATGACAAAGTGATAAGGACATTACTACACATGCAACATATCCGTGCATGACACAGTTGCATTTACATGTCGCAATCATAGGGGCACATGGTGTACCCAGGCAGTGCACGGCTGCCCATGGACAGTTTTCCAGAAGTCACTACATGGTATCATAGCATGGGGAGTAAAACCCTGTTCAGAAGCACTGTCACTGCACCATACCTGTCCAGTGCAAGTCACTACACACTATGGGGGGTGACAACTACTCAGTGAGCCTGCTAGCCAGTGGTGTGCTGACTCTCAGCCTTGCTAGTCAGACAAAATGCACATTCAGAAAGGCAGTGCACAGAACACTCACCTGCTCCCCTGGTGTCCCATACAGCTTGCTGTACTGTGGAAGTAGGCTGTCCAGCAGGGCCTGGTTCTCTTCAAGGCTGAAGGCTGGGGCTCTCTCCACAGTACGTGCCATTGCAGGGTCCAGAGGGGCAGAGACAGCAGCAGTGCAGTGGCAGATGTCGTCCTGGAGCATGTAGTGCAGGCAAGTGGGCTCTCAGGGGAACATGCAGCAGTATATATGTGCTGGAGAGGCAGATACTGTCCCTTGTGTCCAAAGAGATAGGTCCAAGTCGTTTGCATCTTCTGAATATGGCCAATCCATGGAATAGCAGCACCAAAACACGCCCACAGCATCCTTCAAATCTTCAACTTCATGACATACATGATTTTGCAACATTGTTGTGGGTGACCAACTGATTTTCCAGCAACCGACTCGTTCGAATATTCGAAAACGCGTCCGTTGCCAGGCAAGCCCATTGTCAATGGGTGCGCACCGATCGGTCCATTGCAGTACAACGCGCACAGGGGTACAACGCGTACCCGCACACATTGAATGCAATGGGCCGGCCGGAGGCACCGATCGGTCCATTGCTGTTCAACGCGCACAGGGGTACAACGCGTACCCGCACACATTGAATGCAATGGGCCGGCCGGAGGCACCGATCGGTCCATTGCTGTTCAACGCGCACAGGGGTACAACGCGTACCCGCACACATTGAATGCAATGGGCCGGCCGGAGGCACCGATCGGTCCATTGCAGTACAACGCGCACAGGGGTACAACGCGTACCCGCACACATTGAATGCAATGGGCCGGCCGGAGGCACCGATCGGTCCATTGCAGTACAACGCGCACAGGGGTACAACGCGTACCCGCACACATTGAATGCAATGGGCCGGCCGGAGGCACCGATCGGTCCATTGCTGTTCAACGCGCACAGGGGTACAACGCGTACCCGCACACATTGAATGCAATGGGCCGGCCGGAGGCACCGATCGGTCCATTGCTGTTCAACGCGCACAGGGGTACAACGCGTACCCGCACACATTGAATGCAATGGGCCGGCCGGAGGCACCGATCGGTCCATTGCAGTACAACGCGCACAGGGGTACAACGCGTACCCGCACACATTGAATGCAATGGGCCGGCCGGAGGCACCGATCGGTCCATTGCAGTACAACGCGCACAGGGGTACAACGCGTACCCGCACACATTGAATGCAATGGGCCGGCCGGAGGCACCGATCGGTCCATTGCAGTACAACGCGCACAGGGGTACAACGCGTACCCGCACACATTGAATGCAATGGGCCGGCCGGAGGCACCGATCGGTCCATTGCTGTTCAACGCGCACAGGGGTACAACGCGTACCCGCACACATTGAATGCAATGGGCCGGCCGGAGGCACCGATCGGTCCATTGCAGTACAACGCGCACAGGGGTACAACGCTGTACCCGCACACATTGAATGCAATGGGCCGGCCGGAGGCACCGATCGGTCCATTGCTGTTCAACGCGCACAGGGGTACAACGCGTACCCGCACACATTGAATGCAATGGGCCGGCCGGAGGCACCGATCGGTCCATTGCTGTTCAACGCGCACAGGGGTACAACGCGTACCCGCACACATTGAATGCAATGGGCCGGCCGGAGGCACCGATCGGTCCATTGCAGTACAACGCGCACAGGGGTACAACGCGTGCCCGCACACATTGAATGCAATGGGCCGGCCGGAGGCACCGATCGGTCCATTGCAGTACAACGCGCACAGGGGTACAACGCGTACCCGCACACATTGAATGCAATGGGCCGGCCGGAGGCACCGATCGGTCCATTGCAGTACAACGCGCACAGGGGTACAACGCGTACCCGCACACATTGAATGCAATGGGCCGGCCGGAGGCACCGATCGGTCCATTGCAGTACAACGCGCACAGGGGTACAACGCGTACCGCACACATTGAATGCAATGGGCCGGCCGGAGGCACCGATCGGTCCATTGCAGTACAACGCGCACAGGGGTACAACGCGTACCCGCGCACATTGAATGCAATGGGCCGGCCGGAGGCACCGATCGGT
The DNA here is from genome assembly GCA_963921515.1 of Calotriton arnoldi. Classification (NCBI taxonomy): domain Eukaryota; kingdom Metazoa; phylum Chordata; class Amphibia; order Caudata; family Salamandridae; genus Calotriton; species Calotriton arnoldi. The sequence goes on along the minus strand of CAWUFW010018807.1, from coordinate 102,060 downwards.
CCATTGCTGTTCAACGCGCACAGGGGTACAACGCGTACTCGCGCACATTGAATGCAATGGGCCGGCCGGAGGCACCGATCGGTCCATTGCTGTTCAACGCGCACAGGGGTACAACGCGTACCCGCACACATTGAATGCAATGGGCCGGCCGGAGGCACCGATCGGTCCATTGCAGTACAACGCGCACAGGGGTACAACGCGTACCCGCACACATTGAATGCAATGGGCCGGCCGGAGGCACCGATCAGTCCATTGCAGTACAACGCGCACAGGGGTACAACGCGTACCCGCACACATTGAATGCAATGGGCCGGCCGGAGGCACCGATCGGTCCATTGCAGTACAACGCGCACAGGGGTACAACGCGTACCCGCACACATTGAATGCAATGGGCCGGCCGGAGGCACCGATCGGTCCATTGCAGTACAACGCGCACAGGGGTACAACGCGTACCCGCACACATTGAATGCAATGGGCCGGCCGGAGGCACCGATCGGTCCATTGCTGTTCAACGCGCACAGGGGTACAACGCGTGCCCGCACACATTGAATGCAATGGGCCGGCCGGAGGCACCGATCGGTCCATTGCTGTTCAACGCGCACAGGGGTACAACGCGTACCCGCACACATTGAATGCAATGGGCCGGCCGGAGGCACCGATCGGTCCATTGCTGTTCAACGCGCACAGGGGTACAACGCGTACCCGCACACATTGAAAGCAATGGGCCGGCCGGAGGCACCGATCGGTCCATTGCTGTTCAACGCGCACAGGGGTACAACGCGTACCCGCACACATTGAATGCAATGGGCCGGCCGGAGGCACCGATAGGTCCATTGCAGTACAACGCATCACTGTACATGTGACTGGCATATGTCAGCATGCCTGTCTCAGATGGACATATGCCAGCCACAGATAGCTCCCAGGGAGTGAGGGGCACACCTACATCACGACAGCCTGTCCAAACCTTATCATAAGGCATGTAAGGCTGCATTTCCTATTGTGTGTATGTTGGTGTACATGTTGTCCTGTGGGTGTCACCTGTGGGCAGCCACCCCCAGGCTGTGCACGTGTTCATGGGGACAGGATCATGGGTGTTACGTGTACGTGACCACTGTGATGTGCAACTGTTCATATCTGTGCATGTGCCATGGTCACATTTCACAGTGGTGTTTGTGTATGTCATGTCACATACCCCGTGAGTCCCATGTGGGACGGTATGTTTGAGCCAGGGTGTCCCAGTGGCACAATAGTGATGGCCCTCCACAGTCTTTGTGCATGTAGTGTTTACAATGTCTCTGATTTCATGTGCACAATGGGAGACAGTCTCCACATCCACGTTGTGTGTGCATGGACTCTGATGTTGTGCGTGTGTGTCACAGACGTCCATGGCTCTCCTGCCATGGCAAGTGTGGCCACTACCTGTGGGGGTCATGTTTGTTTTGTTGTGGTGTACACATGATACTCCAGGTGATGCCAGTGTCCATGTGGCATTACAGGGTCCCTGGGAATGTGCCTGTCGTTGAGCTGTGGTGCCTGGGGCACATCTGTCCTCACATGTCACTGGGGGGTGACTGTGACACAGCATCATGATATCCAATGGGCCAAACAGGGACAAATTGATGCCACCTGTAGGACCGTGTTGACAGATGTTGGCCATGTATGTACCATTAATGTCGTTCCGGTACTGCACACTTCATGTAGTTGTGCCTCATGATGATGTATGTTGGGATCTTGAGTGTGTTCAATGCCGCATATGTGGGGTGACTGACGATCTTGCTTACTTCTCCTCTGCACTGCAGGGCTCCTGCTGTCCATCGGCCATTCCCAGACCTGGCAACGATGGTGGAACGGGACAGCATCCGACGGTACCGCTTCACCAGGCAGCTGATTGAGGATTTGGCAGTGCAGTTGTCCCCACATTTGCAGCCTGGCCGGCCGTATCCTACAGCGCTGACCCCCAAGGTGAAGGTGATGGCAGCCCTACACTTCTTTGCCACCGGTACCTTCCAACATACTGTGGCGTCTGCTGGTGGGATGTCACAGACCATGTTCAGCCGTGTGCTCCGCGATGTTTTGGCGGCAATGTTGCTCTTCCTGAACCGGTACATCTATTTCCCTAGACTGCGACGACTCACTGACGTGAAGAGTGACTTTTATGCCCTGGGGAGGATGCCGCATGTCATTGGCTCCATTGATGGGACACATGTGGCTTTGGTACCACCACAGGCCCAGGAGCAGGCCTACAGGAACCGCAAGCACTACCACTCGGTCAATGCACTGGTGGTGTGTCTTGCAGACATGACCATCACACACGTGTGTGCCCGTTTCCCTGGTTCAGCACACGATGCCTTTGTGATGAGGAGTAGTCGCATCCCCAGGTTGATGGCACAGATGCAGAACCAGCGTGCCTGGCTTGTCGGTGTGTACTGACTTTGTGCCATTGTGTGTGATCTGATCTGTAGTATTCCGCCCACTTTTCCAAGTCAGCTGATGTGCACTTGTCTGTCCGTAGGTGACTCGGGATACCCCAACATGCCGTGGTTGCTGACACCCCTCAGGAACCCTGTGACACCTGCCCAGATGCGCTACAATGAGGCACATGGTCGGACCAGGAGAGTGATTGAGCGGACCTTTGGTCTCCTGAAGAGCCGCTTCCGCTGCCTGGACAAGACCGGAGGGTCCCTCCCATATGCCCCTGCAAAAGTGTGCAAGATTATCATCGTCTGCTGCATGCTCCACAACCTGGCAGTGCGGAAGGAGTTGCCTCTCATCCAGGATGACGATGACCAACATCCGCCACCTGTGGAGGATCCTGGCCTGGACCACGATGCCAGTGACGATGATGATGATGATGGTGATGGTGATGTCCGCACACAGCTCATCACCAACTTCTTTAGCTGAATGTGAGTATCCTGAGGTGTCATGTGAATGATGTGAGTTGGCATGATGTGTGGGTGGTGCTCTGGTGCTGTTGGAGTGTGTCCATGGGCTACTTGACAGGATGTGTGTTGCGATGTGTGGTGACAGGTGGGCTGTACTCCCCAACAGTGTTGACATGCTAACTTGGTTCTGGGTGGGTATCTTGTAACATGTATTGTGCATGAGTTTTGCTGTTCTGTCCTGTACTGCATTGCTTTTGACTGTGTGTCATTTCTGTCCTTCACAGGGTACTTTCAGATTCGTTTGGTCAACTGTGTCCACCGACGACGTGATTGCACATCCAGGCTGGTAGCTGTTGTGTCCCTACAGGTGATGTGCGCCACACCCATGGACTTCCTTCTGTCTACAGTTGTTGACTGTGTGCCCGCTACCAGGTGGGGTTACCTTGCATCTGTAATGGTTACGGCATGTTGCTACTGTGTAATAAACATGTGCTTCACTTAGTGATGTGCGTTGTCTGTGGTCACACATTTGACTGCCATTTGCTTACTGCACCTGTGGGCTACTTGACTACAACTGGGAATGGGTGTGGTGTCTGTGCATTGCACCGTCTTCCCTGGCAACATCAGTGTAGGCAATGAGTCAGATGGCCTAGGTGTGTATGTGTTGTGTAGCCCTGGTGGTGTGTCTCCCTCATATGTGTCACGTTGCCTGTACTCACATGCCTGTGTTGTCCTTGCTGTTGCAGTTCGCATACACTGTGTAATTTTGCAGTTCATCATCCCCATAACAGCACCCACGTTGGAATCACGACAGAGGCAAGTATGGTGTATTAGTGTGTTTATTGTGATAATAGTGCATAGGATGGATTGTGCTGTACATGAATCTTGCAATCCCAAGTTCCTAGATGAATAGAAAGTCCAGGTAGACAGGATCCCCAGTATCGGGGCCACTGTTGTCTGACACATTGTTCCAACTTATACTCCCCATGCAATGTGTGGGAGTAGTGTTGCCATCAACAGGGTGAACAGTCTGTGCACAAAGGCGAAAATCCAGAACAGGTTCAGGCTTCCTGGGAGTTGCGCTTGGCCATCAGCCTCTCACTTTCCCCTCCTCGGACGACCCCTCTTCTTGGGGGGGGCCCTCAAGTGCAGGCTGCTGCGGTGCAGGGGACTCTCCGCCAGAGTCCTCCTCCCTCCCTGTGGCAGTTGCAGTTTGTTCGGTACCAGATGTTGTTGGCACACAGGGAGGTGTGGACTGGTTGCTGTTCATCTGGCGGAGGCATTGTAAAATGTCCCTGTGCACCGCCGTCATCTCATGTAGTACATCCCACTTGGACTCCACGCGGGTCATGTGGGAGTCCACACGTGACATGTGGGAGTCCACACGTGACATGTGTGACTCCACTTGGGACATGTGGGAGTCCAAGCGGGCATGATGGGCAGCCTGCTGCTGTTTGATGTCTCTGAGGAGCCCCACTACCTGGCTGAGCTCTCCGGTGCTGGACTGGTACGCATCAGCTATGCGTACCAGTTGTGGGTCTTCATGCACACCAGCAACGTCTGCAAGCAGCGACCTCTGTCTCCCACCCCTCCCACCACCCCTGCTGACATGTGCAGTGTGTGCAGTTGCACGCACAGATAACCCTGGTCCACCTTGGGGGTTGGTGGTGGTGGTGGTGTCCATGGCCCCAGGTTGGTCCAGGGTCACTGCGCTGGTGTTGTTCCTTATTCTGTCCATGTCGGCAGGGATGGTATTCGTGGTGACAGTCGTTGGAGGGGTGGGTGCAGGGGGTGCAGCTGGTGGACCTGCTGGTGCTGCAGCTGGTGGTCCTGCTGGTGCAGCATGTTGACTTGCACCGGATGTGCCAGGTTGTTCTTCATCGTCCGAGGAGGACAGAGGCTGTACGACGCCAGTGAGCTCGGCATCCTCTTGAGCCTGGGACTGGGACTCCTCAGCGTCTGCTGCTGTGTCCCTATCATCACCTGTTTTTGGGAGACACAAACAATGTATGTCATGTTTCTGCAGGCATCAGTGGTTGACACACCTGACAGTTGTGACTGTGCCTCGGGGTGCGGGCCTGTACATTGTATTGTCCTAAGTCGTCACAGTCAGGGGTTGATATTGGTGTGGCACATTGTCCTGCATTATTTGGGCATTTCTATGTATTCTCTGGGGTGTGAACATGGTCTGCATTGATTGTGTTTGGTTGACAGCCAGACCTCCTTCCCACCCACCCACCCACCCAGTCAGTTATCCCACCATGGAACGTGCTTGCATTGCAGGGAGTGTAAGTTGTCTCTCAGGATGTCAGTCAGTGGTGTCCTGCTGTTTGTTGGTGCACAGTTGGCAGCAGGGCCTTGTGCTCCCCACAGCAGTAGCCAGTGTCAGCCATCTTGTGAGTCCTTCTCCACTCCCTGTGATGTGAGCATGGTTCAGGGTGGTGTTGATGGGCCAGTTGTGAGGCTGAGCAATGTCTGTGACTACGACTCCCATCATGCTATTGCCTCCACCCCCTTCCCAGCATGCCCATGCTTCCTTCCTTTTGACTCTGCTTCCCTGTGGGGTGGGCTGGCTGTGCTGACAGGATGGCTGGGAGTGTTGTCCTGGCAGTTGTTTGGCTAAGAGTCCCAAGAGTGTCCCTGTGCTTCACACAACATAAGCCAGGGTGGTGGTGCTTTGTGGGATCTTGTGTTAGGATGGAGGGCATTGCATTCTACCAGGTGGGTACTGTGGAGTTTGTGTTGGGGGGGGTGTGAGGGGAGGTGCTGGTGACTATGGTCAGTGCTGCAAGTCCCCCTTCCCACCCAGCCAGCCAGATATCCCACCATGGAACGTGCTTGCATTGCAGGGAGTGTAAGTTGTCTCTCAGGATGTCAGTCAGTGGTGTCCTGCTGTTTGTTGGTGCACAGTTGGCAGCAGGGCCTTGTGCTCCCCACAGCAGTAGCCAGTGTCAGCCATCTTGTGAGTCCTTCTCCACTCCCTGTGATGTGAGCATGGTTCAGGGTGGTGTTGATGGGCCAGTTGTGAGGCTGAGCAATGTCTGTGACTACGACTCCCATCATGCTATTGCCTCCACCCCCTTCCCAGCATGCCCATGCTTCCTTCCTTTGACTCTGCTTCCCTGTGGGGTGGGCTGGCTGTGCTGACAGGATGGCTGGGAGTGTTGTCCTGGCAGTTGTTTGGCTAAGAGTCCCAAGAGTGTCCCTGTGCTTCACACAACATAAGCCAGGGTGGTGGTGCTTTGTGGGATCTTGTGTTAGGATGGAGGGCATTGCATTCTACCAGGTGGGTACTGTGGAGTTTGTGTTGGGGGGGTGTGAGGGGAGGTGCTGGTGACTATGGTCAGTGCTGCAAGTCCCCCTTCCCACCCAGCCAGCCAGATATCCCACCATGGAACGTGCTTGCATTGCAGGGAGTGTAAGTTGTCTCTCAGGATGTCAGTCAGTGGTGTCCTGCTGTTTGTTGGTGCACAGTTGGCAGCAGGGCCTTGTGCTCCCCACAGCAGTAGCCAGTGTCAGCCATCTTGTGAGTCCTTCTCCACTCCCTGTGATGTGAGCATGGTTCAGGGTGGTGTTGATGGGCCAGTTGTGAGGCTGAGCAATGTCTGTGACTACGACTCCCATCATGCTATTGCCTCCACCCCCTTCCCAGCATGCCCATGCTTCCTTCCTTTTGACTCTGCTTCCCTGTGAGGTGGGCTGGCTGTGCTGACAGGATGGCTGGGAGTGTTGTCCTGGCAGTTGTTTGGCTAAGAGTCCCAAGAGTGTCCCTGTGCTTCACACAACATAAGCCAGGGTGGTGGTGCTTTGTGGGATCTTGTGTTGGGATGGAGGGCATTGCATTCTACCAGGTGGGTACTGTGGAGTTTGTGTTGGGGGGGTGTGAGGGGAGGTGCTGGTGACTATGGTCAGTGCTGCAAGTCCCCCTTCCCATCCAGCCAGCCAGATAGCCCACCATGGAACGTGCTTGCATTGCAGGGAGTGTAAGTTGTCTCTCAGGATGTCAGTCAGTGGTGTCCTGCTGTTTGTTGGTGCACAGTTGGCAGCAGGGCCTTGTGCTCCCCCAGCAGTAGCCAGTGTCAGCCATCTTGTGAGTCCTTCTCCACTCCCTGTGATTTGAGCATGGTTCAGGGTGGTGTTGATGGGACAGTTGTGGGGGGGCAATATGTGTCACTGCGACTCCCATGATGCTATTGGCTACACTGACTTGGCCAGCATACACAGAATTCCTTCCTTTGAGTGGTCTTCACTGTGTGTTGGTGTTGTTGTGGTGGCTACATGTGTGGATGTGTGTGTTAGTTCTATTTGTGCCACTGCCTAGCTGTAGTTGTGGTTGTGTTTGTACATGTGTTGGCACAGTTGGATGTGACTTTTTTGATGGCATGTGTTGTGTTTATCTGACTGACATACACATTTTGGGATGATTCTGTTCTAGTTGCTGTGTAATTGCTATGTGTGCATGGTTTGACTCTCCCCTTGACAGTGATGTGTGTGTTTTGTGGCAGTTTATTGTGTACATTTGTTGTGTACTCACCAGGCTCTGGGATGTTCTCTAGTCCATATACGCTCACTGGCGGAAGGATGGCCCGCACCTTCTCCTCCCAGGGCCTGAGGTATATTGGCTTGGCAGGAGGGCCACTGCCGGTCTGTTGGCTGTTGCTGTAGTCTATCTTCAGCAGGTCCCGTACCCTCCTGCGCACGTCATACCACCTGTTCTGGATGTCCGTCTTTGTGCGCCGACATGATGATTGGGCGTTCACCCTGTTGATGATCCTCTCCCACATCTTGGTTTTCTGCGACATGGGGGTCTGTTGGACCAGAGTGCCAAACAGCTGTGGCTCCACCCTGAGGATCTCGTCTACCAGGACTTCCAATTCACAATCTAGGAACTTGGGATTCTTCTTGGGGGGCATGGTGATGGGTGGTGATGGTGAGTGATGTGTGTGTTGGTGTGCAGGTGAGGGTGTGTGAGTGTGTGTTTTGCTGGGTGTATGTGAGGTAGGTATTTGTTGGTGTGCTGATGGTGTGTGGCTTGTGTGAGGGATGAGCTGTGGGTGTGTGGTTGCTTTCTCTTGGGTGCTGGCAGTGAAATGGCATTTGCAAAGGCTCATGGTAGTGATTTGTGTCCTTTATATAGGTGGAGTTGTGGGTGTGTCTTTGTTCTCTGTCCCCACCCCCAGTATTTATTGGCTTGGTAATTGCTTGTTTGGCCTTTTTTGGTTGATTTTTCCTTTGTGCTGTTTGTGTATGTTGGAAACGTTCTTGTGACCGAGTCGGACCCTGCATTGGTCTCGTACGGTGTTCTCCATTTCGTTCACGCTGTGTTTGTGCAGTTTTCTATCCTGCGTACGCGTCGGTCGCGGTGTATTGTGTTGCTTCGGCTCGGTTTTGTATGCGTGTCGGTCGTACGGCTTGTCCTCCGTCCGACTCGGTCGTGTTTTTCGCGCCTTGCATCGTACTTTGCGGGTTGGAGTTGGCGGGTACGATTCGGTCGGATTTGTTCCGGGTGCGTGTCGGTCGGTTGGATTCGCGTGTTTTTCCGGCCGGATTGCTATTTTCCGAGCGGCTCGGTCGGTCGGCTTGGTTTCCTGACGTGTCGGTCGGATTTATCGCGGCTTGCATCGTACTTGGCGTGTCGGGCGCCACTGGTACGTGTCGGTCGGTAATTTTTCCGGATCCGAGTCGGTCGGTGCTTTTTCCGGCCCGAATCGGAATCGACCCCTGTGTGTAATGTAAGTATAAAATAATGACTTACAAATTCACGGTGCTTTCTTTGATAAGCTGTGACCTCGTAGCACTAAAAATACACGTCACTATTCTCCACTGCATCAATCAAGATTTAATTCTGTGTCTCTCTGGTTACACACAGATCTATGCAGTGCATTAACTAATAGAGGTTTCATAATGTACTACAAATCATTTCCCACTGAGTAACACGTTTTTAAATTTATTTTTCATTTACGCTGCCCATTATTTTATATGTAGATAACTGATAATGAAAGACCTTAAAAACGTACAGACTATTTTGGGGCTTATTTATGAGAGGCTTTCATCACCAGTGCATCACTTTTGTTGATTCTCCGGTGGCCCAAGCATCACAACCATACCTATGAGGCTGTGCAAAGTCACCCTGCATGGCTTTGCATGGCCTCATAGATATGGAGGAAGACATAGCAGTGCAAGTCACTGCGTTGCTTTACTATGCGTCAAGAAGGTGTTCCATGGGCTTTGCGTGGGGTTCCCACGCAACACCCATGGATTTTGATGCTGCTCCATATTTACAAAATCACATAAACCTGGGGCAGCTCCAAAAACGGACGCCTCCCCAGCGGAGGCGTAACGAGGAGAAATGTTTTCATTTCTCCTCGTTTTTTCCTCTTTCTATGTGTGCAGCTCACATCGAAAGAGGAAAACTCCTCTTGGGATGTTTTTTTTGGAGGAAGGTGCCCCTTCCTGTACAAAAACAATCCTGTCTATGTTGGTGCTAGGTAGCAATTTGTGCGCCAACGCAAAGGAAAAGGACAGGAATGCACTGCATTTCATAAATACTGTGTATTCCTGCCCTTTCACATTGGCATAGGGCAGCGCATCAAGAAGGCTTGCGGCCCTGCCCTACGCCAATTCCTCATAAATTAGGCTGTTTGTTTTTAGCTAAACCTTTGACTACACCCCCACGCTCACTGACCTTTGGTTTGATAAACGCCGTTTAACCCCTTGACCGCGATCGGAATTCCGCTCGTATGCTGGACATTCCGATCGCGGGTGGGGTCGTGACGAGCTCAGCTCGTCATGCGCACAGCGCTACCGTGCAGCATGACGAGCTGAGCTCGTCATGAGCACGGAAAGGGTTAATATTATTTCCCCACCGTAAATATTATTTGCTGTGGGAATTGGGGGCGTTTATGGTTGTCGATAGTTGTCTATGATAAGGAGTACCAGGTTCTAGAACTTTTCGTCAGAAGGGGGTCCTTACGCCTAAAAACGTTTGACAAGGGGGTCTCGGCATCAAAAAGTTTGTAGACCTCTGCCCTAGAGTGATGTGCCTCTTTGATGATGACTTTCGCATTCGTGGGAATGCTTTCAGGTTTGTCATAAAAGTGACCCAGTCCTATCTCTTGGAATTTGTCTCTTACAAATCGGAGCCATGGGATCGTTAAGGCACTGTCCGGATTAATACAATCTTTGATTTCTTCCCTTGAGAACATTAATTCGTCAGCAAGCCAAATTTTTGCCCATAAGAGCAGAGGGGCGCTACCTATGCGGTCCTCTATGAACTCTAACCCCAATTCTTGATGATAAAAGAGTGTAGGGGCACTATTCGGGGTCATCAATAACCTTTTTATAAATTTATTTTCCAAAACTTGTAGTTGGCGGCTTTTGTAGTGACCCAACACCCCTGCCCCATAGGTTGCCACAGACAAACATTTAGCTTTGTAAAGGGTAACTAGCTCTCTCACAGGCTTGTGACCTAATTTGCATGCGAAGCGAAATAGCCCCTCCACGGGCCTACTTGTGTGTTGTACCCTTGCTGTAATAAGTGGTTCCCAATTCATCTGGTTGTTGAGTAGGTTCCCCAAGTAAGTAAATTTGTTCAGCTTATCTATTCTTTTGCCCCTTACAGCAAAATTTTTGTCGATTTTGGGCCACACACCATGGTATAAGATTTAATAAAGTTGATTTTTAAGTCAAGCAATGACATAAAATCGGTCAAAGCACTAAGCGATTTTTGAAGGCTATTTGCTGTCACTGCCATTAACACTATGTCATCCGCATATGATCGTAGTGGGACAGGGTTACCACCAATTAGAGGAAAATCAACTCCTTTTCTAATAAAAAAAGCCTCTAGGCGTTTGTGTAGATTAAAAAGAGAAAGGGGGCTAAGAACACCTTCTGTAGAGGCAATCAGCTTGGTCTTTTCCCCTTGGGTGGAGTATCTTATAACAACTGTGGTGTTAGCATGTAACCTGCGTAGGAGGGAAATCAGTGCTTCTTCTATGCCCATTCTTCCCATCAGGGCCCACAATTTGTCCCGATTAATGGTGTCATAAGCACTGGACAAAACCATGAAGGCCAGGTGGATAGAACCCTTCCTGGCCTTCATGTACTTGCCAATGATCAGGGACAAATTGAGACATTGCTCAGTGGTACCCAACCCCCTCCTAAAGCCATATTGTGTTTTTGATATGAGCCCTGTGGTGGATGCCCAGGCCTCAAGTCCGGCAAGGATGACCCTCCCCAATACCTTTACTGTAGCATCAATGAGAGAAATTGGCCTATAACATGCCGGGTCACTCCTATTGCCCTTTTTACAAACGGGAGCCACGATGGCCTCCTTCCAAGTTACTGGCACAGGGCCGATGACTACTGCTTTAAAGACATTTGTCAATAGAAGTGCCCACAGGTTGGGATTCCTTTTAAACAAATCAAGTGGGACCCGTCAGGGCCTGGGGCTTTCAAACAAATCCCCTTCGCTAAAGACTTCTCAATCTCAGATACTGAGATGGATGAGCTGAGTTGGGAAGCTGCAATTAAATCTACAGGCAGATCCCCAATATTCTCCTCTAACTGTTTAAGTTGCGGGTTAAATATAGTAGTAAAGTGGGATTCCCAGGCATCCCCCAAAATCAATTATTCCATCTTTCTCACTTCTTCCGTGAATAGAGGGCGGTTAATAATGTCCCAGAAGCGTTTAGTATCTTTGAGGGAGATTGCTCTCTTCAGATCTTCCCATGCCAATCTCCTCAATTTTTCTTTTCTTTTCCCAATAGTGATCTTATAAGTTTGCCTTGCACTACTGATTAGGGGCCCGATTCACAAAAGTAATCTGAGACAAAATCCTAACTTTACAACTTTCGGTATTCACAAAGGGCATTTAGGAGTAGTAAAGTTAGTATTTTGTCTCAGTTAAACTTAAGTTTCGGTCTTAAGTTAAACTTAAGACAAAAACTTAGGTTTAACTGAGACAAAGTTTTGGTCTTAAGTTTAAGTTTTTTTCTTAAGTTAAACTTAAGACAAAAACTTACGTTTAACTGAGACAAAATCCTAACTTTACGACTTTTGGTATTCACAAAGGGCATTTAGGAGTAGTAAAGTTAGGATTTTGTCTCAGTTAAACTTAAGTTTTGGTCTTAAGTTAAACTTAAGAAAAAAACTTAAACTTAAGACCAAAACTTTGTCTCAGTTAAACCTAAGTTTTAGTCTTAAGTTAAACTTAAGACCAAAACTTAAGTTTAACTGAGACAAAATCCTAAATTCACTACTCCTAAATGCGCTTTGTGAATACCGAAAGTCGTAAAGTTAGGATTTTGTCTCAGATTACTTTTGTAACTCGGGCCCTAAGTTTCTATCGCGAGGGGTAGCATGAAGGGCCCTTAAAAGGTTCTTTTGGGCTTTTGTACATTCAGTGTCAAACCACCGTACCTCTTGGGGTTCCCTTCGATGAGCGGGTCTGATCAGCCTTTTAGCTACATCCGAGCAAAGCAACTCAAACTCTCGGACAACCTCATCTGGGGAGGAATCTTGCTGTAAACAACTCATAATTAGCTGATAATTTGCTATAATTGTATCTTCCTCAAATTGGGGAGGGTTTATCTTGCCCCAGTTTAGCCTTACCCCTTTGTTTGGTTTGTAGTAAATCAGGCGATCATCGCCTTCCCCGCCTGGATCGTTATATTGAGAGAAACTATGAGGGAATTGTGGTCGCTAGCACAGTTAGGTTCCACCATAAAATCACTGACAAACAGAATGAATTTCCTAGATATTAACATATAGTCAATAAAACTTTCCCTGCCACCACCAACATAAGTAGGACACTGAGGTAGGGGACCACAGACCGAGTTATTAATAAAACCTAAGTCATTCCCAACGACAATTGAATTTAAAGCTTTGCCTTGGGGTGAATGAAGAAAATGTGGCTGGGGCTGACCCACAGTATCCGATAGCCCACAGACACATTGGGAGCTATACTTGCAAGTTGTGCATTTAAAGTCCCCCACCCAGAGGATACATAATGGCTGCCACTTTCTAGTGATTTGTGTGATATCCACCTGTAGGGATTCAATAACGTGTCGGCTATTTTGGTCAAAGATGTTGTAATACCAGTTCACCACTAATATTTTAGCCTGTATCAGATTTGAAATCATAATTAATTGATACCGGGGTGATGAGCTTACACAGAGAGCTTTTATGGATCCATATTTTACCAAAATTAGCAGCACGATCCCTCCTTTAGCCCTTCCTGCTGGGGAAGGTTTTGCTGGGACAGTAAAGGAATGATAACCATCTAACACAGTGTCATCCCTGGACCAGGTTTCCTGGAGGCAGATGATATCAAAGCCTCTGACATACGCTAGCCATACCTCGTTCGTGAGTTTGGGGTGAATTCCTGCAATGTTCCAGGAAATAATTTTAAAGGGAAGGGTAGTATGTCCCTGATTTTCTGGACCCTCACAATAAGCTATTAGGAGCGGGCACAGTGATGTAGGCTAATAGTCTGGAACCTTCAGCTACAGGATCACCTTCGGGGATGATATTACTGAGAGGGTAAGTGTTTTTGGGGTTGTCTGGACCCTTAATAGGGTTAGTGGGTGTATGCGGTGTGGCACCAGCTGGGTGCACAAGCCCTTTGGTACCAGGCTCACCTTCATATGAGTATCTCCCTAGGTTATTACATTGCAGACCCAGCCCTACCTTCTCAGCTGCCTGTCTGGATTGAGTATGTAGTCAATCGATGTCAGTGACACCTGAGAAAGCATCATAGTGGTTCAGGTGGGTGAATGAGGGAGGCTGTGTGAAAGAGTGTGATTTCAAGCCTATACGGAGGGATCCTTGTCTCAAACTAAAGCCCTGGTGGGGGGGATAGAAAAAGCCCAGGGGGTAAGCCCTTATCAATTCATTCTCACCAGGTGAGTCTTTAAGGTGCCTCAAAACAAAGTGGACACACCTGGCATCCCTAAAATTAAGGACCACACAATCCCTTTCAACAGATTTGGCCGTATGACCCAAACAGTTCACCTGCCTTGCCATGATGATGTGATCAAACCAGTTTATCTGGGACGAGATTTTACTAAAACACCAGTGGGCTGATTTGTTAATAAGGCTTTGACAGCTTTCTTGGTGGCCATCGGAAAGATGGGGGACTCCCGTCAGGATCAATGTATAAGGTGTACAATATGGTGGTAACTTTAATGTGTCTTTTGCGCTCCCCCCTGCTTGGGTAACTATATGCTAAGGGATTAGCATTTGGGTTTCTTTGCTGGGAACCGCCCCCATTTAGCAAATCGGGTCTCGATCAATTTGAGACTCTGTGTCCCAGCTTTTGGTTATTCCTATGAGACACGAGTTCCCAAGGGATCTGGACCAGAAAATGAGCTTGGGGGGGCTCTCAGAGGGATTCACCCGTATATGGAATCGGTATTGTACTTGTAGGGACCATCTTGTTAAAAGAAACACTTGGAGGAACATTTTCAACGCTGCTGTTTGTACTACTTGATTGGGTGGCCTTGTCACTCTGCGAGTTATTTACTGGGTTCTTATTTAAATCCTGCAACACATGGGAAAGCTGCTCTTCAATATGGACTAATCGAGCTGAGATAGGGGCTAGCGCCTCTGATACTAGTTTACAGATTTTTTTGAGGGAGATGTCTGTTCCCTCAAGTGTGGCCCCTCTTTCTGCCCCCATGCGTGTTCTACCTACATTACATAATAAATGGTTTTGATTGGTTCTCTTGACCCTCGGCGAGTGGCCCTTCAGTTTGTGATCAACTCCTGCCATTTCAATTTGTTTCCTCTCTCCCCCTGTTGTTGGCAGAGGACCATTCTTCTCCAAGGTTTGATTGGGGGGATGCTTATTTGCATCATGTAAGGCGCGTGGCCCAACCTGGTTCACAATTGTAACAGTGGGCGAAAGTGGTGCTTGAATTCTAAGCTCATTGTCCGTCTCAACCGTGTCTATGCGAGGGTCAACATTGGCGGAGTGGGATGAATCGGCGAGGGGAGCTAGCGAAAGTCTTCGCTCTGCCAGCTCTATTTCTTTGTTGATGGCCCCCACTTCGTTTTGAAGGAAACCGTCCAAAGGGGTGTCGGTGGGTTTTAGGGCGGGCGTAGTTTTCCCTTTCCCCATAGTGTTTATTTATTTTGGAGCAGAAAAGTAAAAGTAAAAGTTTTACCTTCAGATAACTTCACAAAGCTGGGCCACAACACTAGGTCCTCTGGATTCTCAAGTCAAAAAACCAAGAGGGTAGGCCCAGCCCAGCCTCCTCCGGGCTTCGACAGGAGTAGATGGGCCCGCCCTTGGCGCTGCGGGAGCGAAGTGGTGTCTTTAGCGGGGCCAGGAGGGCTGACTCCTCCTCCTGCACCTGCGCTGGAAAATGAAGTGGAGAGAGCTGGGGGACTGAGTCCCACCCCACCTAGCTGCCTGGTTGCCTGGTTGCCTGGCTGCGGCATGTAGGGGCCTCCAGCGGCCCTTCAATTGCGTCCCAATTGCAAGGAGTCACCTGCAAAAAGGCACCACCATGCCACCCGTGTTCGAAGCACCGTTATCAGGCGCTCCCACCACCCACAAGCCGCATTTGGTCTACACCACACTGGGCCGCTTCCGTGGGGAGGTAGCACCTACTGAACCTACTGATGGCCTAGCCTATCAAAATCCAGTTTTACGGGCTTGGGATCGGACTTGGAAGAAAAGGCAGGAGCAGCTTACTTCCCACCGCTGTTTCGGCTATGGCTGGCGCTGGTGCGGTAGTTGTCAAAGTCAGTGCAGCGTTATGAAGAGTTATCCTGTCCTCAATGTCGCTGCTGTCTTAACGCGGCTACCGGCACTCCTCCTGCCTTTTCAGTGGAATACTTGGGCTGCGTGTAAAGGAGATGGGGCTGCAGGTGTATTCGGGCGTAAACGTGCAGGTAGGTAAAAAACGCTATCCTGGTAAGCTGACAGGGCCATATTCGCTCCGGGCCCTCGGCTTCACTTTTACCTTGTCCCGCTTTGCCTACATCCACCATTTAGGATTTCCCGGCCACCTTTCTCATTCCTCTGCTCCTCCGTAACGCAGCCGCCACTCCTACTCCGCTCCTTCTGATAGTCCTATGTTCCAGTTTCGTATATATCCTTGGCATGTGCAGACTGTCTAGTCTGTTTTGGGGTTGCAAGTTTCTTTTCTGGTGCCCTTAGAATTAGGAAAAATCTATTCAATGACCAGAGTTTGTTTTAGTTAATGAGCTGTTACTTTTGCTGTCTTAATGATTGTACTGTGACATTATAATTTTATGGATGGATTCTATTTGTATTTATATATTTTTCTTTTTCTTTTAACATACTTGGTTTTAATGGATGTTGACTTTATGTGGTTTTAAATTACCGAATAAAGTATTATTGACTGAGTGAACTGCTTTATTCAAATTCTGCCTGACTCCCACCATAAGGTCTCCCTGGCCCTATAGAGACACCAGGCATTTTTATTCTAATTTATTACATTTTTCCAAGCCCCACTCTGGGGGCCCCATGGGACCTGGATGGACTCCAGCTATTGTTTTTTTAAATGTATTAGATTTTATAATATTGCTATGCTGATGGTGGTGATTATGATTATGACATGTAGTGCATTGACAAGAATTGCCTAGTTTCCCTCTCTTCCTTCTTATTTTATATTGCATGCAGGTGCATGAGAGGATACTGACTGAGACAGAGAGAAGTATGTGAATTAGCTACACTGGAGTCTAGATAACTCTCTGCTAAGTGCTTCTGCTTGTACTGCTGACCCTTACAAGAAGAAGATGACCACAAGGAAGGAGGTTCCTGTAGAGGATTTGTCCAGTAAGGAGAAGAAGAAATCTGCTGCCACCACTGGCATCAACCCCTTATTCTTTTTTGGCAGCATGGCATACCTGCTGAACCCTCCTCTGTGCAGGAAGAGGCTGGGAGGAGGATCACACCTGAATCAACAACAGTACCTCTATCAAAATTGAATGCTATAATGACAACAATCATGCCTGAGAGCACTGAACCTGAAATTGATTTATACCAGCAGCAAACTGAATCTTCTGCACATGAAAGTTAACAGAAATCATAGTCTGCTACACCCGATCTTCAGGTTGGAATAGATCAAGCAGTAGAGCTTGTTGCCAGGCAAGATTTGAGTGTGACGGCTCTTCTGTTGGGCACATCTTCACAATCTCCTGCAGGGAAAAGAGCAAGCACTCCCCCATCTTCTGGAAGACCCCTCCCCCACTAATGATCTTGACATGGGTTGGACCCTAACTAAATCCAGCCATGAGAGAGCAGGGAAAAGGAATGTTCATGAGAGCCGTTGAAGTGAGGAAGATGATGAACTAGTGATTGTTCATGTGGAGGGTGGCACAGAGGAAGTACAAATCACTTCTATTCAGCCTACTCTAAGTTGTGTAGAACCACCAACACCACCTGTAAGCAAGTACCACCACCCCTACCACAGTCACTGCCTTCTCTAGAGAAAGGCAAACACAACCACCTACCTCCCCCTCAACAAATTCTTCATGCATTGACTAGGTAAGAAAGCGCTTATCCCTAGTTTGATGCTTCTTTACACTTACACCGAATATGCTCACTTTGCTGTAAACTACTGCATCATGGAAAGCAATGGGCATACCAGTACAGGAGCCCAAATGTCCGATCTGAAAAATCGACACACAATAATATGGGAAGGGCACCTCAGAAAGATAGAAGCTGGAGGGAGAGGAGAAGCAGTTGAACTGATAGAAGAGGTCAGTGGTAAGGAAGAAGAAAAGGTCACGTGAAGCAGCCCTGTAATTGTTGCTCAGTGTGAAGTCATCATCCACAGCAACCTCTGCTTTGCACAAGGAAAAGAAGGATACAGTCATCCCAAAGTGTCCAAGTAGCTTACCTGATATGCATAAGTCACTTGTTGAGGTATCCCCACAAGGAAAACAGTCACAACAACCCACTATCCACTTCATATTTACCAAGGAGTTGCTGTATCACCGAACCCATGAACATGTCCCTTTATACAATGGGAAGCTGGCCAAAATGTCAGCAATTGACCTCTTGCCTTTTTGTCTTTGGTGGAAGGAGTGAGTTTATGGAATTTGTGGAAAGCCTTTGTCCAAAATGAAGGTTCCAAGCAGTACATTTTTTTCATTGTTGCTGTGCTACCGCTGCACCATCAAGTGCTGCAATTGGTTGGCTAATGGCTGAAGGAGAAAGCTGTTCAATCCATCCACTTTGCGAATGACATGTGGAATGGTTGTCAAGCAATAGACTACATGTGCATCACTTTACACTGGTTCTCCTTCAAGGAGGTTAAGCAAAGGCTAGCTGCCGGCCTCATCTTTGAGGATTCTTCTCAAGGTTTTCAGCACCATGCAACAGTTTCAATGTTCTCCATGACAAATCACATACAGCTCCAGAAATCTTGAAAGAATTTAACACAAAAGTCTACAAATGGTTTCCACGCAGAGGTCTCAGCGTTGGATTTGTTGACAATGGAAGTAATATTGTCAAAGATATGCCTGACGGAGGAAACTGAAGAGTTTTATGTGTAGCTCAATGCTTCAACCTACTTGTGCATGACTTACTAAAATAGAGACGAATCAACAGCACTCCTGTCGCCTGTTGTAGGATTTGCACTCCTTTCAGTCATTCTTTCAAAGCCCGGTAGAAGTACAGGATTATTCAGCTAATAGAGTCAACGCAATAGCCCTTATACAAGAGGTGCCAAGCTGTTGGAACGCCACCTTCTACATGCGGCAATGCTTGTTTGCACAGAAGAGATCTATCAATGATTATGTACTGCAAAGGAGAGGGAATGCAACTGCCAAACCAACAATGATGGAGATTGACAAATGGGTATTAGTGGAGTGCCTGTTCCAATGCTGGTGTCTTTTTTAGATTTTGGCACAGGAAGACAACAACAAGGAGAGTACCATGAGCCAAGCGATACCATTGTTGCACATGGTGCAGGAACATTTGCAAAAGGCAGAGCAAACATTAACTAAAGTCAAGGAAGAAGCAGCTGCTTTGGTCAACTGCTTACACTCTCTGACACTGTACTCCACTCTATGCCACCTTATGACAGTCTACTCTATTCTATGCTACTCTACAACACTATATACAACTCCTTCTATGCCATTCCAGGTCACTTTACTCCACTCTACTATATGACACAGTACTGCACTATACTCCACTGTACTACACTACTCCACTCTACGCCAAAACACTATACACCACTGTTTGCCACTCCACTGTATGACACTCCTTGCTACTCCACTTTAATACACTGTAACACACTGTACAACGTGGAAATTCACTCTACGCCACTTCACTCTACAACACTCTATTCCACTCTATGTCCCTCCACTGTACGCTACTCTACTCCACTCTGCAACACTGTATGACACGCCACTCCTCTGTACGACACACCGCTTCACTCTGCAACCCACCATTTCACTGGTGACACTCTACATCATGACACTCGCCTCGAAACTATGCCAGTCGACTCTACACTATTCCATTCTACACCACTCCACTCTGCGCCACTGCAGTCCATGCCAATCCACTCTATGCCACTGTATTGTATGCTATTCCACTACACCCTAATCCACTCTATGCCACTCCACTCTACAGTACTCCAGTTTACGCCACTCTACTCTATGCCAGTCCACTCTAGATCACTCCACTTTAACCCACTGCACTTTATGTTTCCAGTCCACTCTACACCACTCCACTCTATGCCACTTCACTTTACGCAACTCCACTCTACGACACTCCACTCTACACTATTCCACTATACACAACTTGGCTGTAGGCTGGTCTACGCCACTTCATTCTACGCCATTCTACTCTACAGTATTTCACTTATGCCATTCCACTCTACATCACTCCACTCTAGTTTATTCGACTCTAGGCCACTGAACTCTATGCCACTGTACTGTACACCACTCCACTTTGTACCACTATGCTCTACGATATTCCACTATATGCCACTCAACTCTATGTCAATTTACGCCACTCCATTCTACGCTATTCCACTGTACGTCACTTGAAGTCACTCCACTCTATACTATTCGCCTCTACGCCAGTCCACTCCACTGTACACCACTCCACTTTACGCCACTCCACTATACTGCATTCCACTCTATGCTATTTCAATCTACTCCAATCCACTCTACTGTATGCCACTCCACTCTATGCCACTCCAATCTGTGCTATTCCACTGTACACCATTCAACTCTAGGCCATGCCATTGTACACTATGCCACTCTACTATACTTCACTCTACACCAATCCACTCTACGCCACTTTATGGTATTCGACTCTAAGTCACTCCACTCTACACTAGTGTACACTTCACCACCCCACTGTATGCCACTCTACTCTACACCATTCTACTCCATGCTATTGCACTCTACACCACTCAATTCAATGCCACTCTACGCCACTCCACTCTATGGTATTCCACTCTATGCCAGTCCACTCTACACCATTCCACCCTACACTATTCCACTGTATGCCATTCCACTCCACTCTATTTGACTGTATCCCACTCTACTTTACACCACTGATTTGTATGCTACTCCACTCTATGCCACTCCACTCTATGTGATTCTATTCTATGCTATTCCACTCTACGCCACGCAACGCTACGCCACTCAATTGTGTGCCACTCTGTGCCACTCCACTATATGGTATTCCACTCTACGCCACTACACTCTACAACACTCAGCTTCACTTTATGCACACTATTCTACTCCACTGCACACCACTTTACGACACGCCACTTCACTGTACGACATGCCGCTTCATTCTACTACACGTGACTCTGCACCACTCCACTCCAGTGTATGCCACTCCACTTTATGCCACGCCACTCTACGCCACTGCCCTCTACACAATGACACTCTACACCACAACACTCTACAACACTCCACGATATTTCACCTACGCACTCCACTCTATGCCATTCCACTCTATGCCACTCAACTCTATGCACTGTACTGTACGCCACTCCAGGACACGCCAATCCACTCTATGTGACTACAGTGTACCCATATCCACTCTATGCCACTCCAATACACATCACTCTATGACACTACACTCTACAGTATTCCACTCTACTCCACTCCACTTCATATTTTTCCACTGTACGCCACACCACTCTATGCCACTCCATTTTATGCCACTCCAGTCTATGCCAGTCAACTCTATGCCGCTCCACTATATGCCACTTCACTTTATACCACTCCATTCTACGACACTACACTCTACACTATTCCACTTTATGCAACTCTAATATATGACACTCCACTGTACACCACTCCACTCTATGTTATTTCACTCTTAGCCACTCCACTCCATGCCACTTCACTCTACGCCACACCACTCCACTCTATGCCCCTCCACTTTACACTGTTACGCTCTATGCCACTCAACTCTACGCTAGTCTTCGCCACTCCACTCTCTGCCATTCTACTCTACGACACTCCAAGCTCCGCCACACCACTCTACAGTATTCAACTCTACGCGACTCAACACTATGCCACTATACTGTATGCCACTCCCCTCTATGCCACTTCACTCTATGTTATGTTATGTTAGTAGAATTTATACAGCGCACGAATACCCATAGGTGTCTTGGCGCTTTCAATGCTACATACTGTGCTAATTGCCACTACTGCTGAAAAAGCCAGGTCTTCAGTTGTTTCCTGAATTCAAGAAGGGAGGAAATTTTTCTGAGATATAAGGGAAGGGAATTCCATTCCCTGATGGTGTTAAAGGTGAAACTCCTACCCCCCAATTCGACTTTTAATCCTGACTGGCGACATCAGATGTGCATTAGCCGAGCGCAGATTTCTATTTGGGGAGTGCCAAAAAAAAGGTTCTCTAGAAATTTCGGCCCTTCTTTGTGCAAAGCCTTATGGGCCATGCAGAGTGCCTTGAATTTTATCCGCTGGCCAACTGGCAGCCAGTGGAATTCTTGCAATATTAATCTGACAGACTGATATTTTGGTATGCCCAAAATCAGTCTTGCGGCCGCATTTTGCACTGCCTGTAACTTCCTTAGAAGGGTGGATTGCAGATTAATATACAATCCATTGCAATAGTCAAGTTTGGACAATACTAAGGAGGTTACAACCAACTTTCTACAAGATTTTGGAATGAAGGGCAGAATTTTTCTTATGGTCTTAATCATAAAAAAGGAAGAGGACACAACCTTGGACACTTGAGCTTTAAAACTGAGTTTTTGTCTACAATAACCCCGAGATTTTTTCTTTATCTACCGGGGTCGGGAGGGGCCAAGATTATCCGGCCACCAAGCTGGGGACCAGGGTGGAAAAAGATTTCCGAACATAATCACCTCTGTTTTGTTTGAGTTTAGTTTCAAGCAGTGAGAACTCATCCAATGACTTAAGGAAAGCATACAGTCATGGAGTTTTAGTGAGTGGTTAATGTCCTTATCTACTGTCGAGATCACCAGCTGGGTGTCGTCGGCATATGATGTAGGGATCAAATTAAAACTTCTTATCAGTGGAGCTAATTCCGCTACATAGATATTAAAAAGTGTAGGGCTCAACGATGAGCCCTGCGGAACACCACATAGGAGAGTAAAAGAAGCAGACTTAAATTTACCCAGATGAACTGATTGGGTCCTCTCTGATAGGAATGATGTTAACAGGGAGAGGGCTTTTCCTCTATGCTATTCCACGATATGCCAATATGCCAATTGACTCTACACAACTTTATGCCACTCCACTCTAAGGTATTCCACACTATACTACTCTACGCCATTCCACTCTATGCTATTCCACCCTACGCCACTCCACCCTATGCTATTCTGCTGCACACCACTCCACTCTTTGCCCCTACGCTCTAGTGCTATTTGACTGTACACCACTCTACTTTACACCAGTGTACTGTATGCTACTCCACTCTACGCCACTCCACTATACACCACTCTGTTCAATGCTATTCCACTCTACACTACTCAAAGCTGTGCCACTCAATTGTGCGCCACTCTAGACCACTCCACTCTATGGTATTCCACTCTACGGCCCTTCACTCTACAACACTCATTTTTACTTTATGTGCCAAGACTGGACTCCACTCCATAACATGCTGCTCCACTCTATGACACATCATTCAACGGCACATCACTCAACTCCACTCTACGCAACTCCACACTACACCACTCCACTCTACACAATGACACTCTATGCCAAGCCACTCTATGCCACTCCACTCTGTGTTACTCCACTCTATGCTATTGAACTCCATGCCCTCCACTCTACGCAACTCCACTCTACACTATTTCACTCTATGCACTCCACACTACAACAACACTCCATGCTATGTGACTCTATGACACTTCACTCTATGCACTTTACTGTACGCCACTCACTACACGCCAGTCCACACTATGCCACTCCACTCTGCGCTACTCCACTCTATGCTACTCCATTTCATGCTATTCCACTGTACAACTCGCCACTCTACACCACTCCATTTTACACCACTCCAGTCTACACTAGTCCACTCTATGCCACTTCACTTCATGCCACTCCATTCTATGACACTCTGCTCTACACAGCTCCACTCTACGAACCTCCACTATATGAAACTCCACTGTACACCACTCCGCTCTATGTTATTCCACTCCCTGCCACTCCACACCATGCCACTTTACTGTACGCCACTCCACTCTATGCCACTCCACTCCACTCTATGCCCCTCCACTTTACACTGTTACACTCTACGCCACTCAACTCTAATCTAGTCTATGCCACTTCACTCTATGCCATTGTACTCTACAACACTCAACTGTATGCCATTCCATTGGATGGTATTCCACTCTACGCCATTCACTCTATGCCACTCCACTCTACAGTATTCAACTCCATGCCACTAAACTGTATACCACTCCACTTTACGCCACTCCCTCTATGTCATTTCACGTTACGCTATTCCATGATATGCTACTCAAATCTACACCACTCTACGCCTTTCACTCTATGTTCTTCCACTCTCTGCCACTCAACTCTACGCCTCTCCACCCTGTGGTATTCCAAGGTACGCCACTCCACTCTATACCACTCCACTCTACGCCACTACACTCTATGCTATTTGACTGTACACCACTCTACTTTACACCACTCTACTGTATGCTACTCCTCTATACGCCACTCCACTCTACGCCACTCCATTCTATGTTAACCCTCTCTATGTCACTCAACTGTGCACCACTCTACACCATTCCACTCTATGGTATTTCACTCAATTCCACTTCACTCTACAGCACTCAACTTTGCTTTATTCCCTAAGACTGTATGCTATTCTACTCCACTCAACATCACTTTACGACATGCCACTCCACTGTGCAACACACTGCTCCACTCTACAAAATGACACTCTACGTCATGACACTCTATGTCACGACACTCTACGCCACAACACTCTATGCTACTCAACTCTACACCACTCTACTCTACACCACTGCAGTCTACACTATTCCAGTCTACGCCACTCCAATCTATGCTATTCAACTCTAAGCCACTCTACTCTACACCACTGTTCTGTACACCACTCCATTACACACCAATCCACTCTAAGCTACTTCACTCTATGCTACTCCACTCTACACCACTCCACTATACTTCACTCTTTGCGACTCCACTCTACGGTGTTCTACTCTATCCCCTCCACTCTACGCCACTCCAAGCTATTTCACTCTACTCGATGCCCTTCCACTCTACACCGTTCCACTATATGCCACTCAACTCTACGTCAGTCTATGCCACTCCACTCTACACCATTCTACTCAATGACACTCCACTCTACAGTATTCTACTCCACTCTATGCCGCTTCACTCTATGCTATTCGACTCTCTGCCACGCGACTCTACACCACTCTACTCTAACCAATTCCACTGTACGCCACTTCATTCTATGCTGTTCCACACAACACCACTCCACTCAATTCCACATCACTCAACGCCACTCCACTCAAAGCTTTTCGACTCTATGCCACTCCACTGTATGCCACTCCACTCTGCGCTATTCCACTGTATGCCAATCCACTGTACTCCTCTGTACTTTAAAGCACTCCACTCTATGCCACACCACTCTATGTCATTCCAATCTATTATTGAACTCTACACCACTCAACCCTACACCACTCTACCCTTCACTATTCGACTCTAAGCCACTCCAGTTTACATTACTGTACTGTACACCACTCCACTCTACACTGTTCCACTCTATGCCACTCAAATCTACGCCACTCCACTCTATGGTATTACACTCTACACCACTCCACTATACGCCATTCCACTTTATTCCATTCCATTGTACGCCACTACACTCTATGCCAATCCACTCTAAGCCACTCAACTCTACACTATTTGACTGATTGCCACTACACTGTACACTACTTTAATGTACACTACTTCACTCTACATGACTCCACACTACGCTATTCCACTCTACGGCATTCCACTCTGCGCCACTCCACTCTTTGCCATTCCACTTTACGCTATTCCACTTTGCGCTACTCAACGCATTCAACTCAACACCACTACACTCTATAGTATTCCACTCTACATCACTCCACTCTACCCCACTCCACTGTGCGCTATTCGACTCTACGCCACTCCACTCACACCACAACTTTATGCCATTGCACTATTCACCACTCCACTTTACACAATTACACTGTGCACCACTCCACTCTATACCACTGTGCTCTAAGCTATTCCACTCTGCACTACTCATCACACTCAACTCTACACCACTCTATACCACTCCACTCCATGCCACTCCACTCTATGCTATTCCACTCTACGCCACTCCACTCACGCCACTCCACTCCAAGCTAGTGCACTGTGCACCATTCCACTTTACACCACAACACTATATGGCACTCAACTCTACACTATACCACTCTACCCTAGACCACTCTTCGCTATGCCACTCCACTCTATGCTACTGCCCGGTATGCTACTCCACTCTATGCCACACCACTCTACCCCACTCTGCTGTACCCACTCCTCTCTACGCCACTCCACTCTCCGCTGCTTCACTGTACTCTATTCCACTCTACACTGTTTGACTCTACACAACTGCACTCTGTGCCACTCTATTGTACACCCCTCTACTCTACGCCACTCCATTCTACATTATTTAACTCTACGCAACTCTACCATACAGGACTTTACAGGGAGTGGACTTCGAAAACCATAATGCATTTCAAGATTGCCCCAAATAAAAAAAGGGGCTGGAGAAGTAATTTACAGATGATGATCTTGAAGATAAATTTTGATAGGAGTTGTGTGTAGTATTAATGAACAGTTTGTGAATGCAATAATGATGATGAGGAGGAAATTTAGAACATATTGGCTTTAAAATGAGAATTGAAGGATTGCACTGTAAGAGGGAAATTCAGTCAAAAGTGCGATCATCACAGAATATATGCAACATTGAAAGAATGTGATTGAACCTGCAAAACATATTTTGTGTTTTAACAGTATTGCATTTAAATCACGTTTTTGCACAGAGCTTTTTTTGCCCATGTAAAGGCACATTGAGCCATATGTACGAAGCAGTTTTGGCATCGTAAATAAGGGTGGGCGTAGTTTGCATAGAATTATGCAGAATTCCACGAAGTTGAACAAAAACCACAACTTCACTCTGCTTCCCACTTAATAAAACAGAGACCTCATATACTTTTGGTAAATAACAAGAGTCTCTGTCTTTACATGCTAAAATGCAAATAGTCATTTCACAAAAGAGAAAATAAAAATTTAGCAAGCAGTGAGAGAGCTGATGATTTTGAGATCCTCCCTAACCTAGGGAGAAAACCAAGCAGATGCCTTGAAAACAAAGAGCACATCTTGCTGAACGATTCGGTGGTGGTCCCATCCTCTTAGGACCATCCCAAGCACAGTTATGGGCAAAAATACAATCCCAACCAAAGGCCCTGCAAAGCATTATGGGACGAGATTAGCAGTGGGCAGTGAATATTATAGTATCCAATATCAAAATAATTCTACAAAGAGCTGCAGTTCAACTCGTCGTTACTAGGTGTCCCTCACGAGTCAAATGCAAAAGCATTGAAATTATTACATCAAGCTGCAGTTCCACTAGTCGTTACTAGATGTCCCTCACGAGTCAAATGCAAAAGCATTGAAACCCTTTCATGAAGCTGCAGTTCAGCTCTTTGTAGAATTTATAGTATTAGCTCTCAGCTCAGGGTTTCAATACTTTTGCATTTGACTCGTGAGGGACGCATAGTAGCGACTAGTGGAACTGCAGCTTCATGAAAGGGTTTCAATGCTTTTGCATTTGACTCATGAGGGACATCTAGTAACGATTAGTGGAACTGCAGCTTGATGTAATAATTTCAATGCTTTTGCATTTGACTCGTGAGGGACACCTAGTAACGACGAGTTGAACTGCAGCTCTTTGTAGAATTATTTTGATATTGGATACTATGGGGCATATTATCAAGGAATAGCGATATTTATCGCTAACCGCGCTTAGCGCGAATTTGTTTAACGCCGCCTATCGCTGGAAAATATCGCTGAGATAACACCCTATTAACAAGGTTTATCTCCATAGTGATAACATTTCCAGCGATAGCGGCAAAATGTGAGAATATCGCTGGAAAAGCAGCGATATTCTCGCATTATCGCTAAGGTGGATTCAGCATTAGAATCCACCTCCTATACTTTAAACAGGTAAGTCATCCTCACTAGCAGGTGATAAAATCTAGCGATAAACGCGCTTAGCGCGAGTTATTTTATCGCTTCGCCTGCCTTGCTAATAGGGGGTAGTGGTGTTAGCGACTGTTTTCAGTCGCTTTAAGTAGGGAACGCCTTCCTTGCATGTCATTAGCGATAATTATCGCTGACATGCAAGGCGATGGAAAACGCAGCCTCTAACGCCTGAAAGCTGTCGCTAACGCCTGTTAGCGACAGCTTGCTAATAGGGCGATAAAATTATCGCCGCTTTAGCGGCAAAAGTGCCGCTAAAGCGGCGATAAAGCCCTTGATAATATGCCCCTATAATTTTCACTGCCCACTGCTGATCTCATCCCATAATGCTTTGCAGGGCCTTTGGTTGGGATTGTATTTTTGCCCATAACTGTGCTTGGGGTGGTCCTAACAGGATGGGACCACCACTGAATCGTTCAGCATGATATGCTCTTTGTGTTCAAGGCATCTGCTTGGTCCTCCCCCTAGGTTAGGGGAGATCCCAAAATCATCACCTCTCTCAAAGTTCAGTTTTGTGAATTGGTTATATGCTTTGTAGCATGTAAAGTTGCTTTAGCAAAGCATTTGAGGGTACAGTTTAGTGATTTCCAGTGTTGGATATCAAGGTTTTGTGACTGAAATGTGTTTGCAAAGCAGTTGGTAGTAATGCATTCGCAAATTTGAAGGGGTACCCAGGGGACACCTTCTCCTTTGTGAATGGTGGGAAAAAAAGTTGTTAGAGCAGGCAGTGGTCCCATGGACCACTACCTGCTCTTAAAAAATTAAAACAAAACATTTCACAGATCACTGGAAGCTGGAAGCTGGGCTCTCTGCGTGCAGGGAATGGCAGCGTCTTCTCAGTGCGTCAGGCCGGGATACGGGCTCCTCTGAAGTCGAGGTCTCCTCTGGTTTACAGGGGCTAGGGAAGGTATATTTATACCTGAGGGTACCTTAGGAATGTTAGCATTGACGTGAGTTGGACAACGAAAGACGTCATGAATGAACCCCTAAGGAATAATGGTTCATGCATAATAGATGAGGCCTTGAAGAAATCAATAGTCCTGAGCTAGGGAAACTCCCGCAGCCTAAGGGTCTGTTCTTCATGAGGCCTTGAAGAAATCAATAGTCCTGAGCTAGGGAAACTCCCGCAGCCTAAGGGTCTGTTCTAACGTTGTGACGTTAGGGTGGACATATGTCAGAGACCATGCCTGTATTTGGAGTGCACGGTTTAATGCCTAAATAAGGCCTGGGATTCTATGCCTATATAAGGGCAGGGCGAATTGTGCCTATATAAGGACATGATATTTGGAAAGCCTGTTATGGACACCCTAAGGAGAATACAACACCCACTCCTCTTTCGTGTATACGATAATACATAAATGCTAAACATTTAAAATGCTAAACATAAAAATGGAGTACCGCATATTTCTAAAATATTTCATAAAACCATTTTAAAAAAGGCATTTAAAAAAAAAAAAACATATTAGAATGCAAAAAGGTACTGTATATTCGAAGCATTGCTTATCATTTCAGGCATAAAATTCGAAAATAAATGCAATTGGAATGTAGTAAGCAGTAATATTTACATTTGACAAAAAAATGATCGATAAGTTTGTTCATAAATCAAAGTCAATTCATGTCAGCAAAATCAATGAACTGTTGTAGACACACAAGATGACTAAATGTCTTTGGAAGGAACGCTAAGTCTGTACTATAAGGCTAGTTTTACTTTAAGCAGATTGAAGTTCCATTTTCCTTCGAAAAAATGGGAAAAAGTTCAATTTTTGGTAGAGTTCCAAGTTTTTGAAAAAATGAAGGCCAAATTGTTGCTGTATTTTTGGAACACTGTATGCTGAATCAGAGTCAGTTTACGGGTCTGGTGTAAACATTAGATCATCTATTTCTATAGACAAAACATCATCCACTGTAGTTGGTGTGAGTTGGAACACATCGTGAAGCAGGTTAATTGCACAGAGATGTGAAGCATTGCTTTCAATTGTTGCAACGTTCGCGTCCGTTGTTACCTGTGTGCCTGTAGTTCTTTCTCGTACCTCAGCAGCAGCCGGAAGCGTCTGTGAGATCTCAATGAATGCTGTCATCAGGATAGGAAGCCGCTGGGAACAACACATAGCGTGGGCCGTTATCTGGTCCAGCAGAGTATCGACGTCCGTTGGCGCATCCGATGGAAATGTTAGACAGGTGTCCAACACGCATTCTACACCGCATAGCAGGCATCGTAGAACAGGTAAGATGCAATCTTGCCAGATTGGTCTAAAGGACAGGAACCATGTGGTATTAAGGTCCCGTAGACGATTTATGCCCAAAAGCTGTACTATTTGCTCACGGCACTTTCGTTCAAGGAGAGCTTTCTCCATGTCGCTCGGAGTGATGTCGGCGAATTGGCTGGCCATAGCGAAATAGCAGGAAGAGAAATAGAATTCCGGCAACGAGTGCTAGAATTAATGGTATGCCACCAAACACCGAATGTGCAAAGTTCGGGATGATTCCAGTATTGCCTGGAAAGGTGCTAACAGACCCGAGCAGATGCCCTTAAATACATGTACAATTCCTGTTGTATCAGACATGTTGAAAATTCGTCCTATCATTTCCACGAAATGTATAGGGCAGTTTGTACGTATTAAAGTCTGTATCTCAGCCGAAGTCCTTGCAATTTGCAGATCATAGGTTTCTTTGGCCGAGGTTAAAGGCACTGTTTGTTGTAAAAGCATGGCTTTCATTCTGCTTAAAGTATCAAATCTTATAATAGAGACGTTCAGCGAAGGCCACAAAGGCGACTCCCTGACTGTGTCTATTGGGGCAAACAATACTTGCATACAGCAAGTGACCCTGGAGTTGACCGTTACTAGATATGGGATGCCTGGCAGCATGCCACAGCAACTCTGATCATTCAACATGAGGTAACTCCCATTAGAAAGTTGTCCGAACGTTGGATTAATCACAGCAGCTGGTGTACCCTGCTGATGGCAAGACAAATTTGCCACAGAACCATTACAAGCCCCGTGCAAGGAAATGTCCTGACATATAAGTGGACCGCTTAGTGCACGTTTACAGTTTTTACCGCTTAAAAACACTTCACGATCCCCGCTCCAACATCTATATGTATACGGTAAAGCCCAAGATGTCTTAATGTATTCCTTACCCAACCTTTCATATTTGCCTGCTTGCATTTGTCTGAGGCAATACTGAAACTGAAAAGTAGTCACAGGTAGTGTAATTTTGCCATGAATAAGCCATTCTGTAGCTGGTTTTTCTGCCACTGTGAATGGTAACTTTTCCAGTTTTTCAATGCTCAGCACTGTATATTTTGCTCCTCTCTGTGCCATTTCGATCTGTTTATCAGTTAGATTGTATTCTGCAAACAGAGCCGTTGTGTTGATGAAACGCCAGGGCACATAGCCCGCTCGCAATGATTGCAGCGTCCAGCTTAATAACATAATAGAACGTATTTGAGATTGGCCTTGTTGTAACATCGCCAAATCTTGTTCTAGAATGCGATAGCAGAGGATACAATGCCGTCCAATGAATATATTCTGGAGGACAAAGTTGTTAACCCATTGTCGACCACAGAGAGTGTTTTCTCTAAATTAATACGATCAAGTTCACGTATTCGTTCTGCGGCTTCCATCTGTGACACCTTCCAAGCTTCATTATAAGCAGCATAAATGCCAGCATATATGAAACGTTTTTGACGCGGTTTTCTTGGTCCAAGCAAGAAATCCCTAAGATCTGCGTCTTTTGCAAGTAAGGATAAGTGTTGTTTTACATCCTGTAGTGTAGAGGTATGCAGCCAATCGAGGCATAACTTCCCTACACTGTATGTTGTTACTACCCCGGATGTTGTCTTTGGACGTATCTTGGGTCTGGCCTATGAATAGTAAAGCCCTGAGTTTTATTCAGGAATCTTTCCTGACAGTTATTCGTGTCTGTGGGCCAGATCAACCATTTTTTCCAATCAGGATTAGATCTGTTGAGTTGTAGTATATTGTCGACTGTCACCACTGCCTGTGTTACATTATTTTTTGCAGGAGTTGGTACAGAAGGTGTGTTCATATCTTTTATCTTGGCTAATCCAAGACAAGATGTTTGTTGGATAGTTTTATTCAAAAACATTATTTGTTCAGGGATGATGCAGGCTCTAAATAAAGCTTCTATCCCCTGTACTTGCCATTCTTTAGTACCCCACAACGTTTTTGTGTCTATTGTGTCTTTCCAAAAGTCGAAACCCTGTCTAGACAGTTGGGCATTAAATAATGCAGAATAAATCTGTTTTGTATTTGTTAACATAATTTTCAGACCTGTTTTGTTTACATTTTTATAGTAAAACATTTCTGGATCAGATGTATTGTAACCTGAAAAATATGGAAATTTACTGGCAAATGTTTTTGAACTACCTTTAGGTGGTGTAGGACAATGTTCCCATTGGTTAAACATAAACACATTTCTTGGATATGCAGATTTATGCAAAAAATGATGACCATAGTGATTATAACAATACAGTTCTTCATAGTCTGATGACCCCTCTAAATATTCATTTTTAGAAAATGCAGCAGATCTTTCTAGGTCAAACATAATATCAGTCACAGTCTCAAAGTCCCAATCATCAGAATAGGTACTGGACGTGATTAAATCACTTAGTGAAATTTTAAACAAATGTGGAATGTTCAATTCTTCCGTCGGACCGAATATATCAAAATCTGTTTTGTCCCACACTATACCATTGTGTATAGGAACAGCTGTGATGTTCACTGATGACAAGTCTCTTGCTTCACGATGGGAAGATTTATGAGGTTTCAAAAGTACGTTTACGTCTTTTCCTTCAGTGTTCACATGGATGTATCTGCCACTTATTAGCACGCTTACTGTTGTTACCAAAGCTAGCCAGAGCAGGAAAACAAAAAGTCCAGATGTAATCCAGAGTTCAATCCATGGAGAAACCAAATAAGTCTTTTTCAGAAAGTGAAGAAAGTCTTGTACTTGCTGCTTGTATTTCAATGACACTGGCGTTGTTTCAGGTTCACTTGGATCTTCTGAGAACGTATCAAAGTTAATGAAGTAGCCAGAAGCAGTTCTGTCAATTGTTTGAATTGCATCAGGATTTGTAGAAATCACTGGAACCAGTTCATCACTTGTTACGTTGGTGTAGACAGGTGTATTTGGACGAACTGTTACTTGTTCTTCAAGAGGTATGAGTTCCATAGCGTTGTTGCATAGTCCTTCATTTGTTTCAGCTGAATTCTCGATTGTTATCAGTCTTTCAGTATGAACCTCTTGGATAGTAGCGAGAGGAGTGCGTTTGCTACTAGGTCGGAGTCCACGAGGCCTACTATTTAGTATTGGCCACATACTGTGGTTTGATCAGGTCGATGGACACAAATCTTTTCTCCTTTCTTCCAGCAAGGGGCGGCAGTAGTACTGTTCTTGTTCCTTGAACTGCTAGGACAGGTACTGGTTGTCTGTAAGAAGGTCCAAATTCCTTCTTGTCCGCAATTTTTTCTCTGACTAGATCCCCAACTTTTGGAATCCAGACAGGCCTTGCTGGGACAGCCGGTTGATCCCCAGTGGTGGTTGACTGTAGGAATACGTTGCGTTGTTTGGTTCTTAATTTGTTTAAGTCCTGTAAAACAGCCAAACGATCTTTGATATCAAAGGGTTTATTTTCCACCACTGTGCCTACGTTTTCTAAGTCTGGTACCCACATTCTTGTCCCAAATAGGACCTCATATGGAGTGACCCCCTAGACAACTTCTTGGCAGATTGTTAAGTGCACGTTGAACTCCACTAAGGTGTTTGACCCACCCGTCACCCGAACCTAATACTCTAGCTGTTATAGACTGCTTTATGTCCCGGTTTTTCCTTTCCACAACCAAATTTCCCTCAGGATGGAATGGAGAGGAGTACCGCAATGCAACGCCCAGACTGGCCATGGCGTCTTTGTAAGCCCGAGAGCTAAACGCAGGACCTTGGTCAGAATGTAGCGTGCCTATTGCGTATATGCCGATAAAGACTCGCAAATCTTTTATAACAGTTCGAGCGTCAGCTGAGCGCTGAGGCCATAACCATAGGAACCTAGATTCAGTATTTGCGGGAATGCCTTTGTCCAGTAGAACGCAGGTGCGTAGATAGTCGAATGCTGTCTAACAGTGGTGTCTGTACTGGGCTGCCGCATTCGCAGCATGGTGTCTGGTGGCTCTCTCGCTGTAATGTACAGTCTAAGCAGTTGTTGATGAATATGTGAATTTCTGTATTCATCCCAGGCCACCAGTACATCTCTTTTAAAGTCAGGATAGTCTTAGAGATCCCTTGATGTGACAGACCCTCCCCCAAATGTGTTTCATAAATCAAGGCTGCTCTACGTTCCATGTTTGGTATTACCCTATCCCCCACTCCAGGGATTCGAGCAAAAGGAACGTTGTTCGCATCAATTACATAAGAGTATTTGAGTGGAAACTTTTTTGGTAACGCTGCACTGCTGCCTTTGCTTGAAGCATTGACAGCCAACATTATCTCACCGTCTATTTTTGTTTTTGAACGAGTGATCGCAGCTACGGAAGCCGTTTGCACAGCCCCCTTTGCGGCTTCATCAGCCAATGAATTCCCTGCAACGTGAACGCCATCACGTTGATGACTCAGTGTGTGGATCACGTGAGCCTTTGGTAGTTCGTTTTTCAACTGAACTACTTGTTCCCAAAGCAATTTGTGCTTTATTGTGCCACCTTTTGCATCTTTGAAACCATTTTCAAGCCAGTTTTGTATATATTCATTATACGACTGCAGACAGTAAAATGAATCGCACACGATTAGTGTGGGGAATTCTCGATCTGTACTTTCAAGTGCCAGTTTGAATGCTTGTAGTTCAGCTCGTTGAGCTGTACAATCTCCTTGAGACTGCGTTTTAGTGACCATAGGTCTGAAGATGCCATTTCGCATGCGACCTTTAACGATAGCACACGCTGCACTGTAAGCTTGCTTACCCCCTATTGCGGGTTGTGCGGATCCGTCAGTATAAATTATGAATTCGTACTGATCGAGAGGCAGAATTTCAGTGGGCAGGGGACATTCATGTTTGTACTGCAGGAAGGCTTGTGTTTTTAAATCTGGATCAAAAACATATTCAACATCTGTTGCAGCAAGAGAATTAACCCATTGTATCCATCTTGGATGCAATGCCTTAGCATTTGGAATGCTTGCTTTTGTAACCGCTTCTAAAGCAGGTACTGGGGTTACGATAATAATGCGTTTCCCTTGGGCTAAGGCTCTTTCTTTTGCTACAGCGGTTTGAACTGCTGTTAGAATTTTTTCAGTAGAACTGAAGCGTATTTCCGCTTGTGTGTACAAGTGTGATTTATCCGCTATTGGTATTTTTTCACCCTCATTGAAAGTTAAGTAGGTGAATCCGCATTGACCCGAAATTATTCGGATCACCAAATTTCGTTCATTTACGCGTGTTTGTAAGTGATTTGTTGCTAACATGTTAGCCTGGAGTGAACGCAAAATTTCTGTGTTTTCCTGTGTCCAGTTTTTGATTGAAAAATCAGGTTTGATTAATGCGTAGAGAGGTTTAACCCTTTCTGCATAGTTTATAATGTATGTTCTTCCAAAATTTAAGAAACCCAGGATTGATTGTAAGTTTTTTTGCGTTTTTGGAGGTTGGAGCAGCGCACACTTTTCTAAAAAGTTAGCTGCCAAGCTCTTGCCTTCACTTGAAAGCTCATATCCTAGAAATAGGACATTGAGATGGGCAATTCTGGACTTTTTAAAGTTGAATTTGTAACCCTCAGAGGCGAATCCCAGTATAATGGTGCTCACCCTGTTCAAGTGTTTTACTAGGTCATCGTCTGTCAGATATATGTCATCGACATAGGACAATGCCTCATTGTCATAAATTTGTAGTAACTCCATTACCCTCGCTGAGAATAAACCTGGGCTATTCTTGAACCCTTGTGGGAGTCGACAAAAGTGATGCTGGGTCCCCATTATGGAGAATGCTGTTAAGTACCTGCTTTCAGGTGCTATGTTTTGACAAAAGAAACCATTTGAGATGTCTAATGTTGTTTTATATTTTTTACGCACAATGTTATTCATTAATGCTGTGCTATGTGCATTTTGCACTGCAAAAGTTTTAGAACAAGTGTTTAGATGTCTGTAATCCAAAACTAGACGATATGTTTTGTCTGGTTTGGAGACAGGAAACAAAGGATTGTTCATTGAGGAGGTGCATGTTTCAATCACCCCTTGGTATTCAAGTTGATCTAAGATCTCCCTGACCTGTTTTTTAGCTTCTTGCTTAATAGGATACTGCCGTTGTGCAGTTGGTTCATGTTTCAGATGTATTTTATGGTGAGGTGAATCTTCATCCCATCCTACATGATTTTTATATAATGCTGGGGCCTGGGCCACTGCCCATTTCCTGGCATATGTATATCTTAGATGCATTGGTATATGGTTGGAGAAGGCAGGCATAATTATGTCCTCGCCGTGTGGGCACTCCCTGACAAATTGTGGTGGCCAGTCCTTTTCTGCTAGAAGTATGTCATAGCCCTTTGATAGTTTTTCCCAAAAAGTGCTTTCACCTGCCTAGGTTTGTCTCCCTCCATCCGGAGTGT
Source organism: Calotriton arnoldi (assembly GCA_963921515.1). Lineage (NCBI taxonomy): Eukaryota > Metazoa > Chordata > Amphibia > Caudata > Salamandridae > Calotriton > Calotriton arnoldi. The sequence continues at coordinate 65,819 of CAWUFW010018807.1, read as the reverse complement.
TATGTCATATAACTTTTGTGGAGTACTAACCCTGGTGTCTACAGTCTCAACTGTGATGTACTCATTCAAGTCCACTATCTCCAGAAGTTCCCTCAGGTTCTGGTGAACTATTGTGACTTCTGCTGCACTGTCCAGCATGGTCTGAGCCCATTCTCCGTTCTTGAGTTGCGTTCTCAGTATTCTCGGCATGTCTTATCTTTAGACCTGCTACTTTCTTTTGGAGAATTGAGGTTTTACTTTAGTTTTTGGAGCGTGTTTGTCGTCTTTCGATGTCACGCGTTCTTCTCTGTGTTCCGTCCGTCCTCTTCTTTCCGAAGTCTGTGGTGAGATCTGAAAGGGACGAGAGGAACGTGTATCAGTATCATGATACCTATCAGGTTTTCTTAAATTATCCCTATTCCTGAGGTAATACCTCCTTTCAGAGGGCTCCTTTTGAGGAGACCTACCCCGAGATTGAGAACGTTTCTCGTTTGATTTTTGTTTAGTAGACTCCCATTTCTTTTTAGAAGATGTAGGAGTTTGTTTTATTGAGTCCTTTTCAGGACTTTCAGATAGTTTTGGTTTCAGTGGTCTTCCACCCAAACTATCTCTGCCTAATTCTGCATAAGATTGTTCTATAATTCTGGGTAGCTCAGTTTGATGTTCTGTAACATCGAATTCCCTCAATTTTTGGCGGATCGCCACTGCTGCTGCCTCCCCTTTAATATTAGATAATATTATTGTTGAGACCTGGTCGAAATTTTTCAGTAATTTCATACCTAAATTTAGAGCAGGCTCTGCCCCATATTCGTTTTGAATTTGTTTTAGGACATCAGGTATTACCGCAATTGACGGAATACCATGTGTTTTAGTATAGATGGCAGCAAAGACTGAGCCCCAAGTGGTGCAGTCTTCCAGTTGTGGTGTTATCCCCATCGGTAAACTGATTGTTAGGATTCTGTGTTTCTCATGTGGGCTAGTATTTGGAAATACTGCTTCGATTTGAGTAATTTTTGAGCTATCCAAAACGGAATTTGCTCACGTTTTGTGGGCATTTTACCCATGACTGAATATAGAGTCTGTGGTGTAATTTTTAGTGTATTCCCTGTTGGGGAGTTGGATTTGGATATGTCAATAGTGGTCGGACTGTAAAAGTCTGCATGACATATTGGACCAATTGTCTGTAAATTTTTATTAACTCTTTTATTTGAGTATATAATTCCTCATCTGTCATTATATCCAGTTCAGGATGAGGTGTGTAGCTGTCTAAAATCGGCCATGTTGCTCCTGGTCTACCTAGTGGACCGAGCCTGGTAATGTTTTTGTGATGTTTTAGGGCGCTTTTAAACCAGAGCTGATGCTCTTGGTATGTTAATGGAATTTCAATATCCTCGAAAGGAATGTATTCCTCTGGTAGATCATCTTCTTTGTAGAAGTGAAATGTTTGTGATGTTGGATTGCATTCCGGAAGTAGTACCCATGAATAGAATACCTCTGTCTGAAATGATTCATGTGCCTCTATCACGAAAACTGCTCTACCTCCTCTTGGCGATAGGCCATGTTTTATAAGTTTTAGAGTTATGGCTCTTCTTAAGTTTTGAGGGATGTGTATAACACCCTCCTCAGTTTCATTTAAACCTGTAAGGTTAAAACCTACTGCTTGGGCTGGATCAGCCGCAGTTCCACCGTTTTCGGTGTCATTGTTACCGTCAGGCATTTTTTTTCTTTTTTTTCTTTTGAAAAATGTAGAACAAGTTTCAAGGAAACAAAGATAAGGTGCACAATATTTTGGAACACTGTATCCTTCAACGTTGAGCAAACCAAACAGCTAATATATAGGGTGCTTCCCTATGTAGCCTTGGCGGATACCTAACCCTGCACACTCCAGACGTCTTCTGGAGTATATGGGTAGGGGTCTTTGAGAGAAAATAGCACGGCTGAGTTACTCAGTATCTAAAGTTGAATTACTGCCTAACCAAACCGTTGGGCGCCATGTAGTGTAGCTCCTATTTCCCTAATAGGCTCTGCGCATTGGAATAATATATCCTATAGGTTTGACATAGGACTAAGGTCGGTATGTCCCTATCGAGTATATTAAACTTAATTACTTGTGCCAGCTAGCTCAGAGGCCACTAGAAACTCCTTGACAACAAGAAGGGAGTAGTTTCTGGCAGCCGCAAAACATGACCAATATGTTTTCCTTTTAGAATCAGAACGTGTCCCAGAGTCGTGGAAACACTAGATAACTATTTCACTCAGCTCAGTCGTGCATGCTTAGTTTTCCTCAGAGTTACACAGAAATAATAGACGGGCGTTTTCAATAAAAGATTTATTGAACAGTCTTGTTTCTGGTGTAAGTATAATGTGCTGTTACGATCACAAGACAGTATGCGAGATAAATAATGTACAGGGTGAGCAGTAGAAATAAATAATACTGCGATAGCATTATCTTTTAGTACAAATGCTGTTACATAAATAACACAGACTAAAAATGCGAGTACTCATACGATGCGGTGCTAAGCTAGTTCTACCCCAGTGTCCCTAACCTAACCTAGGTGTAGGAAGAGGGAAGAAGTAGGTGAAGTATTCCTTACTATGGTATACTAAGAGTATGTTAAGTCTAGTATGCCTAGTATGCCAAGAGTCCCTCTAGGTTCTTATCAGCTCCATACCTGAAGAATGAGAGAGGTTGGAATCTCTTTGGCAGACTCGAACTCCAACACCCCGCAAGGGAAGTCAGATCACTGGAAGCTGGAAGCTGGGCTCTCTGCGTGCAGGGAATGGCAGCGTCTTCTCAGTGCGTCAGGCCGGGATACGGGCTCCTCTGAAGTCGAGGTCTCTTCTGGTTTACAGGGGCTAGGGAAGGTATATTTATACCTGAGGGTACCTTAGGAATGTTAGCATTGACGTGAGTTGGACAACGAAAGACGTCATGAATGAACCCCTAAGGAATAATGGTTCATGCATAATAGATGAGGCCTTGAAGAAATCAATAGTCCTGAGCTAGGGAAACTCCCGCAGCCTAAGGGTCTGTTCTTCATGAACTCGTTGTGACGTTAGGGTGGACGGATGTCAGAGACCATGCCTGTATTTGGAGTGCACGGTTTAATGCCTAAATAAGGCCTGGGATTCTATGCCTATATAAGGGCAGGGCGAATTGTGCCTATATCAGGACATGATATTTGGAAAGCCTGTTATGGACACCCTAAGGAGAATACAACACTATCACCACAGTAACATCACTTTTAAAGACATTCCAGTGGCGATACAGGCTTTGCCTTATTTACAAAGCAGTGTTATGCCACTTAAGGTGGCTTAATGCTGCCTTGTAAATAAGGCACCCTTTCATGCTATATTTAGCATGAAAGGGTTGGCAATGGGTGTTGCGGTAGGTATTCCGCCGCAACACCCATTGATTTTGACACTGCCCCATATTTACAAGGGTGGCGTAAATATAAGGCAGCGCCAAAATTAAGACCAAAAAACCCTGGTCTTAACATGGCGCAACGAGGAAAAAATGCTTTATTTCTCCTAGTTTTTGCTGTTTCTATGTGTGCTGCATTATGCAGCACATATAACAACAGCAAACGTCATGCATGATTGTTTATGTGCAGGAAGATATTCCTTCCTGCACATAAACAATCATTTTAAAAATGACGAGTTGCAACTTCTATGTGTGCTGCACAAAGCAGCACATACAGAAGTTACAAACCACCATTTAAGATTGTTTATGTGCAGGAAGGGACACCTTCCTTCACATAAACTTAAGCCAAGAAGGCTAACGCCACGCACCGCCACTTCCTGTGTAAACATACCCCTTCATTTTTTATTGTTGAAATGCATCCCGTTTTCCTTTAAGTTAAATCGGGTTGCATTTCAACAACAAAAAACAACCTTTATTCAAAGGCAATCACACACATAGTGGGCTGCTGACCTAAGCAGGCCACCATCCCTGTGATGGCAGGCATTTCTAATGGGTCGCAAACTGCAATCTACCTCATTAATATTCAGGAGGTAGGTCGATTTGCGACCCACTAGAAATTGCATGTAAGAAACAAAAAGTTTCATACATAACTAGTATCGATTTCCAAACTGCAATTCGGATAAAATCGCTATTTGGAAGGATAGTATTTGGAAGGAAATCGCTATTTCTCTCTCTGTACATCTGGCCCATTGTCACTTCAAACAGGAACGAAAACTTCAATTCCCATGCAGGAGCCAGAAATGGTGCAAATTACGAGGACGATATATAAACAATGAAGAAAGACTCTATGTTAACTTGTGATCAAGAACCGGTAAGACCGAAACGTGTTGGTGATCTGTTTCTCGTAACTGAAAATAAAATGGAAGCAACTCCGCTTGTGTGTGTGATTTATCTGTTACGTTAAGTAACAGTCTTTGTGTATATATTTAAATAAAAATTGTGAAGCAAAAGGAACGAGGAGGTTACAGGACATTGAATCTAAGACGAACAGAATCATGACTCATCTTAGCTATAGGTACTGAAAACCCACAAGGGCATAATCTGGATGCAGAATTGCACATAGATCTATAGGAATCTATATTTGATTCACTCACAAGATCCTTGGAATGGCAATTGATTCATCAACTTTTGCTGTTAAGCATATCTCCAGATAGTCCAAGCCTCACATCCTAACCAAAAGAGCTGTAAAAGGGACATTTCACAACCTGAACCTTGCCACATGTTTGTATCTGCCTCTTAACACTCTGATTTGATTGAATAACATACTAAAATTAGAGAAGGAATGTTTTTTAATGCAATAGTGGCAGGGAAGTCTCTACACAGAGTTTTAAAATCGCTGTGTCCCTTATATGAACTGACCCGCAGAAATTCCAATTTTGGAAGGGTGTAGGAATTAATGACGGTACATTACAATAAATTGAACATCCAGAGGAAAATACTCATTTAGATTCACCAGAAATCAGATGAACTGCTAATTGGATCAGCGGTGATCATAGGAAATGTCAAAAATGCAAATATGACCACAGACTTGGAATTGATTGGATTAGTACTTTACTGTAATCGTATTAATGCACAGGACACTTTAATAATAGAATAATTGCCTATGAGTCAATATACGCATATGTGACATATGTTTCTTACCAACAGCAATTCAAACTGAATTAATTTTGGGTCTTTCTCTATGCTTGTAATGATTAATGTAAAATGTCACCTATACCAAATGGACATACAGACATTTAATTCACATACTCTCTTTTAGGAGATTCTTAAGAAATGACGAATGCACTGACATATTGGATTTGAAATTCAAAATGTACTTTACTTTTCATAGGAAGACAAATTGTCACCCATAATGCACAAATGCACAAGTCACTTTATTACAATATCTCCATGTACTGTTACTTGTATATCTTAAACTGGCAGATTTTCATCGTTGATGGTTAACCTCTAAGAGTTTAATAGTGATGACAAATGTAAGAGGGACACTCCTGTAGATTCTTCCCATTGCATTAATTGTGATTGATTGATTTTTTTGAATTGTCTTGAATTTTTGTATTATATATGTCACTCAATGTACTTTACAAGTGATATGTGAAAAATACTTTACTGTACTTCACAAGTGATATGGTAAAATGGTTGACCAAATTTGCCACCATTTGTATATGAGGATTAGCAGTCTAGCTACTGAATAGCAGTAAAAAGCAATGAGAGATCAAGCACTTGAGCACTTTAAGAGACGTTCTAGACTAAGGGACTCTACGGTCCAGTAGAAGGCTGAGGAGCCAAAACACGTAGACCGTCCTTTTAACCCTTGTTTTGCACTATGGTGTGCCAATAAACACTTTTCAAAAGTTACCTCTTGTTGTGGTGCCGTGAACTCTCTAGCCGTGAGGAAGAGCGAAGGATCTTTGACATATTTATATATATATATTTGCAAGACTATAGAGCAGACACTCCGGAGTTCCAGGAGAGTCCCATACAGGGGACCGCCTGCTGTAATAGGCAATTCCCAGATATTATCTGACCTCAAACCAAGTTCTTGCTGCTGCCTGTAAACAATTCTGTCAAACTTTTTTGAAAAATGTTGGAGCCCCTAATTTATAGGAGAAGCTTTGCTCGGGCAAGCCCGTAAGCATTGCTCTAAACAATGCCCCTAACAAGGTCTCATCTGGGCAAAGTAATAGCATTCTGTTATCTTTAGGCTGAAAAGCCCAGCAGTAAAGTTGAAGATCTAGGAGTCCTAGCCCTCCTGCCCCTGCTTTACTCTTCCAGGAAAGAAGTATTCCCTTGCTAGCCCAAATAAATTACGTTATTTTTCCTTGCAAGTTTAGGAGAGCCTTTTTATCGAAACCTAACGGAATATTATCGAACAAGAAAGTGACTTTGGGTAAAATAGACATTTTCACTAGGATAAACAGCCCATAAACAGAGAGTGGAAGGATATGCCATCTTTTTAGCAATTCTCCTATATCACTGCCCATCTTTTCAATATTGACTGCTGCACTTTTTCCTATATCTTGGGTTATTTGTATCCCCAAATATCTAATTTCCGCAACACTTATTTTTCCCCACAATTCTGGTTCCAAGTCATTATTTCTGTTTTTTCTTCATTAATCTCATATCCAGTGAAACTTTCAAAGTTCCTTACTTCTGTCATGAGATGTGGCATAGCAGTTGTTACATCTGAGGCCAAGGGTTCGATGTAAAGGTCAAAAAGAAAACGGAAAAGAGGGCAACCTTGCCTCGTTCCTCTTTCTATTCTCATTGGCGACGATAAACTATCATTCACCAGGATCGCGCAGTTGGAGCACTAAATATCTTAAACACTTTGGGGTCGATTCCGATCTGGGTCGGAAAGCCCTCTGACCGAGCCGGATCCGGAGTGTTTTCCGACCGAGCCGTACCCCTGGAGTCCGACCGAGCGAGTACGATGCTGCCGCATGCTGACGGACTCGGCTCGGTCGGATTCCCATTGAAGTCAATGGGAGCCGGTCGTACGACGCGTGCATGGCCTCGCATCAGCTGAATAGGTACGTCTCGCCAAAGGGCGCCCCCTGCAGTGGGTACGCGTTGGTGCCATCCGCACCGTACATGCATGTGAAGGGGGGACCCTTGGGTCCCCTCCTGTGTTCGACTCGTTAGGCTACGGGTGAAGGGGGTCCGGCACGGACCCCCCCGAAGTCCACTTCCCGGAGCTTTTTCGTCCCGGAGACTCCGACTCGATCCGGCTGTCCGAATCGTGCATTGTACTGGCTCGGTCGGAAATCGACTCCATTGCGCGGTACTGTTCGTCTGCGACCGAGTCATACGGAACGGTTCGGACCCGGAAACGAGTCGGTCGGCGATTTCGCGTTCTTCGCATCGTACTTGCTCGCTCGTAAAGCTGTACGAGTCGGTTGGAGAACACGCGTACGGCTCGTACTTTTTCCGGACGGATCGCGTTCGGAGCCCTACCGACCAAGATCGGAATCGGCCCCTAAATCTAGCAGAGTTATATCAATACCAAAGTGATCTAAAACTATCATGAGATATCGCCATTTAACGCGGTCAAATAGATTAGAGGCATCCAAGATCACAATTGCGAGTGGAGCCCCTAAGGTTGTAGCTAAATACATTGAGCCAAACAACGTATGAATAAGTTCTCTCATGGTTCTCCCTGGCAGAAAGCCCTTTTGATCCTGGTGTATTATGTGCCCCACTACTTTATTCAAATGGCTGCTGGTAACAACCTTATAATCACAATTCAGTAAGAAGATTGGGCAAAAGGATTGGTACTGTAAAGGATTCTTACCTGCCTTCGAAATAAGTGAAATTACTGCTTCATTCCATGACTCCAGAATTGACATACCATCTATCAATTTAGAGTTAAACAACTTAACTCAGACTGGGATAATCCCATTTGCAATTGTGGAATAAACTTCACTGAGTATCCCGGAACAGGGGTGGGAGCACACCGCTTCACCTCCCAGGCAAGGTTCGCCCCAGGCATTATGGTAAATGCAGTCTCTTGTTTCTTTGCTTTGCTAAAATATTTTTGAGTATTCCGCCAGAGTTGGCGCAGATAGTGCTGAGTCATTGAGCTGACGAGCTCGTGGAAGAAGCACCCGCGCGCCAGTGAGAGGTACTTGACCTGATGTAATGTTTGGCAGCCTACTCAGCAAACCCCAAATTTGAAGCCTGTAATCTCTACTGATGACGGTTAAAGAACCAGAAACACGGGTCTAGAGATCAGCACTATCTGCGCCAACTCTGGCGAAACACTCGGAATACTATGGCAAAGCAAGCAACATGAGACTGCATTTACCAGAATGCCTGGGGCGAACCTTGCTCGGGGGTGAAGCGGTGTGCTCCCACCCCTGTTCCTGTTTTAAAGTACTCCCGTGAGTCATTGAGCTGACGAGCTAGTGGAAGAAGCACCCGCGCGCCAGTGAGAGGTACTTGACCTGATGTAATGTTTGGCAGCCTACTCAGCAAACCCCAAATTTGAAGCCTGTAATCTCTACTGATGACGGTTAAAGAACCAGAAACACGTGTCTAGAGATCAGCACTATCTGCGCCAACTCTGGCGAAACACTCGGAATACTATGGCAAAGCAAGCAACATGAGACTGCATTTACCAGAATGCCTGGGGCGAACCTTGCTGGGGGGTGAAGCGGTGTGCTCCCACCCCTGTTCCTGTTTAAAAGTACTCCCGTGAGTCATTGAGCTGACGAGCTCGTAGAAGAAGCACCCGCGCGCCAGTGAGAGGTACTTGACCTGATGTAATGTTTGGCAGCCTACTCAGCAAACCCCAAATTTGAAGCCTGTAATCTCTACTGATGACGGTTAAAGAACCAGAAACACGTTTCTAGAGATCAGCACTATCTGCGCCAACTCTGGCGAAACACTCGGAATACTATGGCAAAGCAAGCAACATGAGACTGCATTTACCAGAATGCCTGGGGCGAACCTTGCTGGGGGGTGAAGCGGTGTGCTCCCACCCCTGTTCCTGTTTAAAAGTACTCCCGTGAGTCATTGAACTGACGAGCTCATGGAAGAAGCACCTGCGCGCCAGTGAGAGGTACTTGACCTGATGTAATGTTTGGCAGCCTACTCAGCAAACCCCAAATTTGAAGCCTGTAATCTCTACTGATGACGGTTAAAGAACCAGAAACACGTGTCTAGAGATCAGCACTATCTGCGCCAACTCTGGCGAAACACTCGGAATACTATGGCAAAGCAAGCAACATGAGACTGCATTTACCAGAATGCCTGGGGCGAACCTTGCTGGGGGGTGAAGCGGTGTGCTCCCACCCCTGTTCCTGTTTAAAAGTACTCCTGTGAGTCATTGAGCTGACGAGCTCGTGGAAGAAGCACCCGCGCGCCAGTGAGAGGTACTTGACCTGATGTAATGTTTGGCAGCCTACTCAGCAAACCCCAAATTTGAAGCCTGAAATCTCTACTGATGACGGTTAAAGAACCAGAAACACGTGTCTAGAGATCAGCACTATCTGCGCCAACTCTGGCGAAACACTCGGAATACTATGGCAAAGCAAGCAACATGAGACTGCATTACCAGATGCCTGGGGTGAACCTTGCTGGGGGGTGAAGCGGTGTGCTCCCACCCCTGTTCCTGTTTAAAAGTACTCCCGTGAGTCATTGAGCTGACGAGCTCGTGGAAGAAGCACCCGCGCGCCAGTGAGAGGTACTTGACCTGATGTAATGTTTGGCAGCCTACTCAGCAAACCCCAAATTTGAAGCCTGTAATCTCTACTGATGACGGTTAAAGAACCAGAAACACGTGTCTAGAGATCAGCACTATCTGCGCCAACTCTGGCGAAACACTCGGAATACTATGGCAAAGCAAGCAACATGAGACTGCATTTACCAGAATGCCTGGGGCGAACCTTGCTGGGGGGTGAAGCGGTGTGCTCCCACCCCTGTTCCTGTTTAAAAGTACTCCCGTGAGTCATTGAGCTGACGAGCTCGTGGAAGAAGCACCCGCGCGCCAGTGAGAGGTACTTGACCTGATGTAATGTTTGGCAGCCTACTCAGCAAACCCCAAATTTGAAGCCTGTAATCTCTACTGATGACGGTTAAAGAACCAGAAACACGTGTCAAGAGATCAGCACTATCTGCGCCAACTCTGGCGAAACACTCGGAATACTATGGCAAAGCAAGCAACATGAGACTGCATTTACCAGAATGTCTGGGGCGAACCTTGCTGGGGGGTGAAGCGGTGTGCTCCCACCCCTGTTCCTGTTTAAAAGTACTCCCGTGAGTCATTGAGCTGACGAGCTCGTGGAAGAAGCACCCGCGCGCCAGTGAGAGGTACTTGACCTGATGTAATGTTTGGCAGCCTACTCAGCAAACCCCAAATTTGAAGCCTGTAATCTCTACTGATGACGGTTAAAGAACCAGAAACACGTGTCTAGAGATCAGCACTATCTGCGCCAACTCTGGCGAAACACTCGGAATACTATGGCAAAGCAAGCAACATGAGACTGCATTTACCAGAATGCCTGGGGCGAACCTTGCTGGGGGTGAAGCGGTGTGCTCCCACCCCTGTTCCTGTTTAAAAGTACTCCCGTGAGTCATTGAGCTGACGAGCTCGTGGAAGAAGCACCCACGCGCCAGTGAGAGGTACTTGACCTGATGTAATGTTTGGCAGCCTACTCAGCAAACCCCAAATTTGAAGCCTGTAATCTCTACTGATGACGGTTAAAGAACCAGAAACACGTGTCTAGAGATCAGCACTATCTGCGCCAACTCTTTCGAAACACTCGGAATACTATGGCAAAGCAAGCAACATGAGACTGCATTTACCAGAATGCCTGGGGCGAACCTTGCTGGGGGGTGAAGCGGTGTGCTCCCACCCCTGTTCCTGTTTAAAAGTACTCCCGTGAGTCATTGAGCTGACGAGCTCGTGGAAGAAGCACCCGCGCGCCAGTGAGAGGTACTTGACCTGATGTAATGTTTGGCAGCCTACTCAGCAAACCCCAAATTTGAAGCCTGTAATCTCTACTGATGACGGTTAAAGAACCAGAAACACGGGTCTAGAGATCAGCACTATCTGCGCCAACTCTGGCGAAACACTCAGAATACTATGGCAAAGCAAGCAACATGAGACTGCATTTACCAGAATGCCTGGGGCGAACCTTGCTGGGGGGTGAAGCGGTGTGCTCCCACCCCTGTTCCTGTTCACTGAGTATCCCCTCTGTCCCTGAAGCCTTTTCTCTTTTTAACTTTCCCATTGCTGCCAAAATTTTGCTGCCAGTAATCACTTGACACAGGTACTGCTATTGATCGTTGGACAATTTAGGGAGATGTTTTCCTCGAAGCCAAAGTTCCACTTCTTCTTTATTTATTACAAGATTTTCTGTATGTAATCCCTGAAAAACTTTGTTAAGAGCAGCTCTAATCTTACTACTCTCTTTGCTTATCCTCCCTGTATCTTCCTCAATGATCTTCCTAATGAAGTTCTGATTCCTTTCCAGCCTTGATTTCCAAGCTAGCAATTTCCTGCAACATTCCCCATGCACAATCTCCTCTTCCAATTGCGAAAGTTGCACTTTATCTTCCCTCGCCCAATTTGCTGATAAACGTTTGAGAGCCCCCTTAACCAGGCCTTATACGCATCACAAACAACATGCATGGGTGCAGATGTCAAATTCCTGGAAAAAAACTCTTCTGTAATTCGCAATAACTTTGCCATCATCTCAGCCTGCAGCAAGATCCTTCTATTAACTGTTCGCCTCCTAACGAGATTGAGGTCCTTCAGCTCAATTTTTAAAACCATAGCTTTATGATCTGGCAAATGAATGGGAAGATGCTCTATCCCCACTACTGGCAACATTTCCTTCCTATCTATAAAGAAATAGTCTAATCTGCAATAATGACCATTCTTTTTGCTATGAAAAGCATAATCCCTACAGTAACCTTTTTACTCTACGTAGGGCATCAGACAGATTATAATTTTCTCCCATATCCAGCAGGTATGCCCTCATCTTTGGGGGACTAATCTGAACCAGTGCTGAGGATCTGTCAAGATTGTTATCCAGTAAAACATTAAAGTCCCCACCTAAAATGATGGGGGCATTAAAGTCGACCAAACTAGAAAAGAGTTCAGTCAGAGGAGTGACATCATCACTATTTGGGCCATAATAAATCATTAATGTGTAGAAATTCTGGTGCACTTTTATTTCAGTAATTATCCAGTGCCCTCCATCATCAGCTCTATACTGAACTAACTCCACCACTGACTTTCCTTTAAATATTAGGGTTATGCCTTTATTACAGTGCAATTGATCTGTGACATTTATATTCTCCACCCATCTTTGTTTTAAAAAGAGGTCCCTACATTCCTGTCTCAAAAGATGGGTTTCCTGGAGCATGATTATTTGGGATTTATGCTCTTTTAAATATTGTAGAATTGCCTTTTTTTACCCGTAGCCCATTTACGTTCCAACAGAGAATTGATAGAACCTGTGTCTCACTTACATTTCCTTCCCCCTCCCTTTCTATACACATCTTTTACCATAAGCTCCTCATTCCCACTTGGTTCTTTCCTTGTATATATATATATATTTTTTTTTTTTTTGCCTGACTTGAGGATACAAAACTTTTGTTTATATTTTTACCCATGCTCCCCATCACATGTGCTGCCTCCCATGGAAACCCTCCCAACTATATAAGTAGGCATATCTATTTCCCAGCTCTTACTGTCTATCATCTGTCTCCTTGGAGATATTTGACTATATCCTAAAGATGGCCCCCAATGCTTGCAATGCTTTTTCCTTCAAGGCTAAACCCAGGATTTTCTCCTTCACAGTGTAGGATAGAGAATTCACCAGAATCTTTCATGTTTTTTTTCACCCAGGATACATTTTAAAGGGGTCCCTATGCACACAAATGTATACCTCAAGATCAACCAAAGTGTCCTCATGTGGGAAAGTGCTATTCAGTAACTATTACAAAGGATTTAGTATCCGTCCCCGCCATTCCTTCAGCCACCCCCAGGATTCTGATGCTATTCCTCCTAGCATTATTCTCCATTTTTTCAAGTTTTCTGGATAGTTCCTTCTCTCTCTGCTTCAAAAGTACCACCTCTTGGATGTTCTCTTGAACCGCTGTCTGGAGGTCTTGCATCCCACATTCCAAATCCCTAGTGCGCTGGGCGAAGCTCTCTATCTTCACCTCTAGGCTGGATCAGGTCACTTGTATCTCTTTTTGGTTTGCCTCAGACATTAAAAAGGGCTCTTTGATTTCCCGAGCTAATTGACAAACATTTCCTGGACCGCATCCCACCCTTTAGAGTCACTGCCCCCTGTGCCTGATCCCCCAGATGTTAAGGTCCTGCGTGAGCCACTACTCTGCTCAGTTGTGGTTTCTCCTACAGCTGAGTTTGGCTATTCCACCGTCAGACATGAAAACATATTCTGTGTGGGTATGGCTGGGTGTACTACGGAGATACCTAGATCCCCTGATTCCATGTTCCTTGTTTCACTCATTGTCCCTGCCCCAGCCACCTTACTCTTCTATCCCAGAATGGTGCTACTTCCTCCATCACCTTCCTCTGAGTCTCTCCTTAAATCCGTCCTGACTTTAATGTACAATTTTAACAAAGGCGTGATTTTGTGAGACTTAGTGGCTAGCAAACCCTGTTTCTCTTTTGGGAATGCTGAGGTTTCCACCTTTACTGATGATTTCCTAGGAGGTCTTTGACTGAGCAGGTATTACCTCTAGATCATATCTGCCTAACTGATACCTTAACTGGTACTAAGAAACTTCTTCTTCCACCCTCAAAATTGTCCTCACAAGCTATCCACAAGGAGTTGTGGGATCTTTATGTGCACCGGTTGCCAGTCCCCTGCTGCTCCTCAGCCTTATCTATGTTTTTCTGTCCCAGCTGTCTACAACCCCCACGTCTATTTATCTGGGAAACTTGAATGACAGATCAAGAACTATTTTCCAATGTGGACTTACCCTCCATCCACTGACTGCCTGTATCCATCAGGGCATATCTCTGGCTTCTTCCTTTGTTTGCCATCCACTTTCTGCTGAGGGTAGCAGCAGGCTCCGTCTTCTGCTACCCACTTTTCACCTCCCTGCTCCAATCACACTGACTTGTTTCAGCCTCGTTGCAGGAGAACATGCTGTGTGGCACGGAGCTCCCAGTGTGCTCCAGTGGCTGTAAACCAGAGCGGCGATCCCAGCACCACCATTCAGCCTATAATCCCCCATATCTGACTTTACGATGTTTTTAGAAGGTGAGGTTTCCTTATCAACCCTCTACCGCATTTGAGGTAAGCGCAGCCTGTTTCTGAAATGCCCACACTCCCTTTGGGTGCAGCTCTCGACCGGCTACCTTAGCCAGCCGCCATGATCCCCATGCTTGTCTTGGAATGAAGTACAAGATTCAAGGTGTCTGTTAGTATGTTAAGTGTGCCATGCAATTTCGGCAATGGGTCATTACAGGATTGGATGCAACATGCAAATAATGACCTGCAAGGACACAGTTTACTGTTGTGAGTCAACTGCAGCCAATCAGGCTTGTGCTGTTTCTATAACTGCTTTTACTACACAACTCAATGAAACATATTGTTTCCAGGTAGAGAGAATGGAAGGCTAGCAAGATGTTTCCTCCAAATAAACCTAACTACCTCAATGTCTACAAACTAACAACAAATCGTAAAGTGAAACTTACGATTATTTTTCATCCAAAAGAAAAGAAAACAACTGCTCCACATAAAGAATACCCACAGTGGAAAAGCTGCAAAATCGTGAGAGACATCTATACAAACAGACATGTAAGTATAAAAAGTAGAAGTGACTGCATAATTTTAAATGTAAATAATAAACATATAAACATTAAAATATGCTATATATTTATACTATTATATTACTTTCAGATACAATGACAGAATCTGCAAAGTATATCACTTCGCAGAAAGGAAAGCAGTTACTAAATCACATGGGCTACACCTACAGCCAAGAACCTGTATCAACAGAAACTATAAACTGGAAATGTACTAAATATTATTCTAAAGCATGCTATAGGAGGGCAATTACAAAAGATGATGTAATTCATGTAAGAGAGCACAACCGCCCCCCAAACAGAAATAGAAGTAAGAGTGATATTGCAGGATATAAGAGAGGCAAGCACAAGCTCCCAGGACCCCACAAGCAAAATCCATGTGAAGATATACAACCTAAAGTCCCAGAAAACATAACAGGCCAACTACCACCTATCCCCACTTTAAAACATTGAATTGCATAAACTAAAAGAGCCACCAGCGAGACCCCACCTGCCCCTAGAAGATACCAAGGCATACACATCCCTGAACATTTAACAATGACACATAGGGCCGCTGGTCGGAGGCTTTCCGATCGACACAGAAGGTTTACATTCCAACCGCCGAATTATAATGTCGGTGGTCGGAGTGTAAGCTGGCCGGGGAAACGCCTGGGTTGCAACGGGCCCTTAAGGATGGCATTCCCGCCATCAAGATTATGGTGTCTGTTTCTGATAGCCTTTCCATGTCGGCTTTTCCGACATGGAAAGGCTGTCGGAGAGCAACTGTGGGGGCCCCTAGCAGGCCCCCTCCTCCCCTGGCCCTCCGGTTGAGGCCCTGGTCCCTCTTCACATCCCTGCACATGGTGCAGGGATGTAGAAAAACTTCCATTTTACAATGGGAGCTTGTGCTGCAGCCGGTTTCGGACCACTGCACAAGCTCCTATTGTAAAATGGAAGTTTGTGACGGCACCATGTGTGGTCGCTTCCTAATTTGGTATACAGAACCACCGACCTATGGTCGGGCAGTTTCCTCATGACATCGTAATGAGGGCCATAATGAGGAACCTTTCTTTTACATGACAACCTGAATAACAAAACACAAATCCTAATATTCTCTACAGCAGATAACTTACTAAAACTGAGATAATGTGAAAAATGGATTTTAGATGGAACCTTCAAAATGTGTCCCAAAAAATTCACTCAGATATACACCATACATGGTGAATATCAGAACACAAATATCCCTTTTATATATGCTTTACTACCAAATAAACAAGCTGCACTTACTACAAGCTCCTAAACCATGTCTAACCCAAAACAAATAATTACTACCCCAAAAAATAATCATAGACTTTGAGCAAGCCACGAGTCAAGCTATGAGTCAAACCATTCTAAAAATGTATGCTCACACAGCCATACAAGGCAATTACTATAATTTCAATCAAAGTATATGGAAGCACCTCCAAATAACTGTACAAAGGGTAGAATATTCTCCAAACAGCCAATTTGTCTTTGAAATAAAAAAAAGATAGCACTAGCCTATGTTCCTGACACAGAGGTAGCCAGCCACTACAATTCTCTAATAGAAACCCCTTTCTACCAACAAAATGAGGACAAACCTAGCCCCCTAATGGACTATTTTGATGACTCTTGGGTGGGGAGACTGCATCTCTAAGGACACTGACGCCAACCAAAATTTCAAAACCATGGTGAAATGTCTTTGACAGCACCTTGGCACAGGAAGCCAAAACAAACAACGCAGTGGAAGGATGGCACAATACCTTCCAATGCACATTAGTGAGAGCCCAGCCTACACTGTACAAATTTATGGAAGCATTACCAACAACTAGGGGGCTGATTACGATACGGCCCACAAACGCTCCGACCGATGGCTGAAGCCTTCCAGGTCACATCGTAATCGTCCACTAGAATTACATTCCGACCGCCGCATTATAATGCTGGCTGTCGGAAAGTAAACTGGCCGGTTATTCCGGCTGGCTTCCGACGGGCTCAAGGAGCCCATCGGGCAATCGGAACTGGCTCGTAATCCCAAAGGGCAGGCATTTCCACCCTTGGGATTACAAAGCATGGTTTCTGGCTTGGTTTCCATGCCGGAATGTCCAACATGGAAACCATGTCGGAAAGTGTGTTTGGGGGCCCACAGCTTTGCCCCCTTAGGTGCTCGGCCTCCGGTTGGGTGCACCCTGTTGATCCCTGCACCCCGTGGCAGGCACCTTGAGGTGCCTGCCACAGGGTGCAGGGATGAACAACACCTCCCATTTCTCAATGGGAGCTTGTCCGTAACACAAGTTGCCATGGAGAAATGGGAGTATTTAATTAGCCGGTCGGGGCCACCGACCAGAGGTCAGTCGGTTCCAGGAAGAAGATGGTGTGGGGCTGACGCAAGACCGCCCAACATCGTTATCAGGCCCTAAGTATGGAACAATCTAAAAGAATGTATATTATGCTACAATTTAAAGTAAAACTCTTCATAAATGACAAAGGAGTAGATTACTTAGAAATGATAGCTTAAAGCATAAAATAAAATAAATAGTAACTTACTCCAAAACTATAACAATGTCTTAACCAAAATACCACACTTAGTATTTTTTAAATAATAAATATAATATTTTATATCAGTCAAAAAATGAATTAAAATGACAAATCTAATTAAGACTAATCGAATTATACTATATCTAAATTATTTCAAATTAAATGCTATCGTCACCAACAAAGAAATTAAAAAACAACTCATTCATCACAGAAATTAATCACAACACATAAAACAAACAATTACTCATAGCAATCACAAAATATTTAGACATTATAAAATGACATGCCCCACCCAAAAGAAAATTAAATAAAGAAAAAGTACTGTTTTGTAGCTGCAGATCTTTCCCTTTATCCATGCAATAAAAGATGAGTAATCCACAAAAAATGTAAAATGATTGTCCAAACAGCCAAAAATAAAATGCATAATGAGGCGAATCCAATACAAATCCCTAAAAGCAATCCAAAGTATATAGGAACCATAGAAAAACTGAAAAATTGTTTTAGAAAAATAAACACTCCAGGAAAAATTAAAAAAGGAAAGAAAATGAAAAAACAATGGTTAATAACCTACCAAAAATGATTTCCTTAAAAAAAAATCCCAATGCGCATAGTACACGTTCATATACAAAACCCTGCAAAGAAAATAAAAAGCCCACCTGCAAAGCACATTACACTCCCAAAAATATATATACATAACACTTAGGGCTTCTTTACGATGTCAGTGGGACTGCCACGGACAGGCCGTCGGTGGCGGTCCGACCGACATCCGGGGCCTTTGGTCTGACCGCCGTATTACAAAGCAGACGGTCAGACAGCAGTGGTCTGGGCAAAAGTCCGCCACCTCTGACCGGATCAAGGATCCCATCGGGGATGCAGTCAGAATCCTATCCCTTCATGGAGGCAGTGCCTGCGTAGGCATGGCCGTAGGGATTAGAATGTCCCTTTCCATCCGCCTTTTCACGGTGGTCCGACCGCCATGAAAAGATAGACGGAAACCGACATTGGGGGCCCCAAGCAGGGTCCCCGTCCACTGCAGGCCACTGCTAATTGTCCTGGGGGCACATGTAGTGTCCCCCACACATCCATGTATCGTGTGAGGCACATGGTGCATGGATGTGCACAAAGTGCTTTTTAGGTGTCGCCTAGGCAGCGCGCATGCGCTGCTCTAGGAGATGACCTTTAGAAATTGGTCTGCTCCTTTTCCCTCACACTCGTGCTTGTGCTGGCATCCACCTTGCGGGAGCGAGCAGCGGCACGCATTTAATTGAAAACATATGGCTCTCGCACCGCCGCTGCTTGCTCCCGCAAGGCGGAGGCCAGTACAAGCACGAGTGAGCAACAGCGCCATCTGGTTTCAGTTATCGCGCTTGCGCTCGCATTAATTGTTGTAAACACATGGCGGTCGCGCTTTCACTTTTGCGGCCCCGCTTGCAGTGGCGTGCTTGAAATGTCCACTTTCCTGCCTTGTTTTCGGATGATCTCGGCGAGTCACCCCTAGAGCACTAATAACCAACCGTCTTCGGAGGACACATCAACAGGGAGGCGGCACCTCCAACTGTTTCTTGTGCGGATTCCTGCACTCCCGTTAGTTTGCTGAAATGCTTTCGCGGCTCAGAACTGAAAGAGCTTTTTGTCGGTGTCCTGGTTCCTAGTTGTCCTGTACGTGAGCTCAAAGATGCAGAGCCCACCTTCTCTTGCCCTCCCTGGTGCCGGCCTCTCTTGCTACCCCGGTACTTTGGAGACTCCGACCCGCGTGCTCTCGGATCACGAGTCTGCCTCGGGCTGTGTGATCGGGACTGCAGCAGCCCCCCTGCTCTGTACTGGCTGCCCTGTCACTGTTCTCGAGGATGTCGGGCCCCTCCCTAGGCGGTCAGGTAGCTCACAGCTGCAGCGTCCCCCCTCGCCTGCCTTTCTTTGTCTGTCAGTAAGCTCGGGATAGCTGAAATACTGCTCTACTCACCTTTTTCCTAGTTGTCCTGTACGTCAGCTCAAAGATGCAGAGCCCACCTTCTCTTGCCCTCCCTGGTGCCGGCCTCTCTTGCTACCCCGGTACTTTGGAGACTCCGACCCGCGTGCTCTCGGATCACCAGTCTGCCTCGGTACTCAAGCGCTGCTGTTTGTTTCGTTTTTATTATTATTGTTCTTTAATCCCACGTTAGCACAATTCAGCTTCCTGCTTAAAAATGTTGCTTGGGAGATGAGCATGTGTGAGGCGCACATGGTTAACGTTTCTGCCTCCGCACAATGAAGGGGCATTTAAAGTGAGCCACGGCAGAGCGGAGACTTGCTCGTCTCATAATGTTACCTTGTGCCCAGGGCCACACGGACTGCAAGATCCTACATAACCACTCGTGCAAATAGCACCATATATAGTGTTTTACACCCCACGTTTGGTGTGGGATGAGCACATAGATTTAGAAGTATGCATGGCAGAAATATACCCAGGTACTGCTTTTACCGGCGTGCATTTGTTAGCGGGCTTAAGGTATTAAATGCCATTTACACGGTTAGATTATATACTGACATGCGTTTAGTTCAAAGATGTATTTCTCTTTAGCACGTTTATGCCACCTGGACGAATGTCGTCATGTATACTTGGTGCCATGCTAAACTTTCCGGCAGGGCTTTAAACACCATCGCATTAAAATTCAAGATGAACGCAGCCTATCACTTCTTTCCAGCTAGGCTTCCCTGTCAGCCTTTGAGCAAACATCTAATAATCATGTTTGTCCTCTTATGGGAGATATTCACAAGCTGTAAATCGTCCAGACATCACATACGTTTCGTGTGTGTATGTTTAAAGTGTCTGATGATCCGAAAGTTCCAGAAAAGTGTATTATTTATCGAAGCAAACATTGCGGGATGTTTGTAGGCAAACCAGACCATCCATTTGCATTTCAATGGCTGCATGGAATACCGCAATGCATGTGCAGGGGGAATTAGGAGAGGAGGGAGTGGGGGGATGGGCGGGGGTCACTCGTATGTTGATTTGTGGTAATTCATGGCAAATGATAGGTCTAACTGGTCGTGGTATGCAATGAGCGAGACTCCACTGTCCCTGCCTTTGTGTTCTGCTGCAGTGATATCCTGCACTGAGCATACAGTAAAATCATATGTTGGACGCCAAAAATAACCTGTGGCTCAATGAAGAGCTGGAACTTGCACAGCACCAATTAGGAGTTCACTAGTGCCATCTCCTTTTGTCCAAGCTATTTTAATATTTATCAACTTTAATTTCTTCTATCGCTTCTAGTGAAATACTCCCCCCCCCGTCTCCCCTTCTCTTTTCCAACTGCAGTGCTTCGCCTTCCGAAGGCGGGAATGTATGTATTTTTGTTAAATTGCTACTCTTTCTATGAATATTTGCTCCAATTAAAGCCAGCTTTAAGGCAATTGACTCCCCTGAGTTCAAGGGGACTCCGGCCGAAGACGCCAGATGCAAAAGTGGTGCAGATAAGCCTGACAATGCTTTAACCCATGGCGGCACAGCACCCAGGATAATGTGCTGCATGACTAACCACTTATAAGGTCCCAAAGGCGAGACCTATTGGCTATGCCAATGCTTGTTTCTACTGCAACTTGTGCTGCGGTCCTTTTCCTGGGCCGCAGCACATGCCGCAGTAGTAAAAAGCACTTTTCGACTGCCTTGCTGGCGGTCTCATCATTATGACCACCGACTCATTGTCAGATGGTCTCTTGCCCGATACAATGGCGGATGGCGGTCTGACCGACTGCCATCGAAATAAGGCCATTAGGGTATGATTTAGAACTCAGCAGATGGGTTACTCCAGCACAACGGTGAAGGATATCCCGTCCACCGAAATATAATACATCCTATGAGATTTATATTTAGGCGGACAGGATTTCCATCACCGTTGTGATGGAGAGACCCGTCTGCCAAGTTTTAAATCGGGGCCTAAATCATCGAAATATAAATAAAGTAACTTCATTTAACAAAACAAAGTAACACATTACTAAAATAGTGTACATAAATACAAAACTACAACCTTATGAAAACACTAATACAACTAAACATACAAAAAAACACAATCAACACAATAACTACCTTCTAGACCTCACCCTCTAAATCCCCCTACCCTCAAAACCCTTACCAAATCTTTAAAAAAAGGCCTACCTTTTCCAACGAACGGCAGCACCTTACTGCGACTTGGTTCCAGAAGAATAGACTCAAAACAACATAGATTACAAAATAGCACATACCAGGAAAATAAAAATGACCGCTACATTAAGCTAAAAAGACTTTCTCCCCATAGAAATGAATGGGGCAATGTGTAGAAATGTTGAATAAATACATTTAAAAAGTTTAAAAATATTGCACATGTGAAACATGTTCAAAAATGTTGTGATAAAATGTATAAAATATATACAATTATTAAATATATATTCATAAAAAGCATGTTGAAAATGTACAGCACACAATACTATGGGGTCGATTCCGATTCGGGCCGGAAATTTCTCCGACCGAGCCGGACCCGGAGAGATTTCCGACCGAATCGGACCCGTGCAGTCCGACCGAACGAGTACGATGCGTCCGTATGTTATCGGACTCGGAGTCGAGTCGGACTCCCATTGATGTCAATGGGAGCCGGTCGTACAACGCGTACGCGGGCTCCCATTGACTCAATGGGTGCGAGTCGGACAAGGGCGCCCCCTACAGCGGGTACGCGGCGGAGCGATTCGCGCCGTACACGCACAGGTAGGGGGACCCATGGGTCCCCCTGTGTGCGACTCGCGCGGCTACGCGTACAGGGGGTCCGACACGGACCCCCAAAGTACGGCTCCGACAGCTCTTACGAGCCGGAGTGCGCGGCTCGGTCGGACTGCTCGCGGCGCGCATCGTACTTACCCGGCCGGGAAACGTCTCCATTGCGCGGTGCGAGTCGAGTCCGAGCGAGTCGGTCGGAGCGGTTCGAGCCGGGAGCGAGTCGGTCGGAGCGGTCGGGACGCCCGGACGAGTCGGTCGGCGATTTCGCATCGTACTCGCTCGGCCGGACCCGCGTACGGTTCGGTCGGGAAACAGGGCTCCGAATCGGATCCGGTAAAGCCGAATCCGATTCGAGCCCTACCGGCCGAGATCGGAATCGGCCCCTATGTAACTATAATTTACATGTTTTTGTTATTAATAAAAAAATAAAAAAAATATTTCATTTAATTACCTTTATAAAAATGCTTGTTTTCCAGATATAATTTATATCATTAAAAATGTCAAAATGTACAATAAATAAACTTTGAAAACAGGAATAAAATGAGAAAAATGTGGCATGTCTTTATGATACAAAACACTGTAATAAATACTAATATTTACAAACGTACAACTTTTTAAAATGATATTACTAATGTACAGCAATACTAATAAAATAAATCGAAATATCGCTACTACATACAAATAAAAATAAAATAAAAGATTTCAGAATAAAAATATAAAATTAAATAATTACAGTTAATCATTTGTAAGAAATTGTTAAACACTAAAGGGGTGCCATTTACAATTCCCACTCCAATCTATACTTATTTGAGGAAGGCGTTGGACACTAAATGGGTGACATTTACCATTTCCATTCCAATCTGATCTATCACAAGTTGGGTGGTCGGACCGCCATGGGACCACCGCAAACGAAAGGTATCAGAGATCCCTGGCGGTGTTGTGGCGGTCTTGAGGCCACAATATGCTTGGCAGTGATGCTCCACCACCGCCAAGCATATTACGAGTTTCCTTCCTCTCCACCACGGTTTTCATGGCGGTGAGCCCGCCATGAAATCTGTGGTGGAGAGGAAACAAAGGGGGGCCTACAAGGCCCCTTGTTGCCTCAGGGCCATGCTGTGCCTACAGGGGGGCATATATTGAGCCCCCCTGTGTGGAGTCACCCCAGTTCCTGCACGGCATGGACTGAGGAGTGCATGTCGTGCAGGAACTGCCTTTGATGCTCCCATTGCGGTGCCCTTTTTCAGAGGCACCGCCGTGGTTCCACCAAAGAAACGCCCACCAGACACGAGAAAACTCATAATCTGGCGGGCGGTGCTCACACTGCTTTGTTGGTGTGGGAGCGGGGTGGTGGCGTGGAGGCTCCACTCCCACACCACCATCTCTAGGAAATTTGGCGAAAAGTGTGAAGGTTAGAGGATACAATTGCCTTGTGCCCTTTCCATAGTGGGCTTAGGTCAGTTGAAAAAATTGTTTTTGGTGCGTAAGCAATCACAAATTAGAGCCCAAAGGTAGGGCTTCATGCCAATACTTCCTGAGTAATTATGGTGGGGCTGTGGGTTGAAAGCAACAGGGCAGTTGTAAGTTTGAGCACCTAGCCTGACAATGATCCACATATGTGTGTGGGTTCACATTTGCTGGCTCTCAAAGGTTGAGCACCAGATGTTGTGTATTCCTGGTGCCTGTTGTCTAATAGGCAGGCAGTCAGCTTAGGTCATGCCATCTCTGGCTGCCGTTTGATTGTCTATAATGTAGCACATTACTTTACCAAATAAAAATGCAACATAATTTTCTCCAAACAAAACTGATGTGGTCTCAGTTATTTGCTTGCGGTTTTTCCTGTGCAAACATTTTTCTAGTGTATTAGATGTGTGCGCCCGGCAAAGGGATATCTGCCCTATGTGAATCCTTTAGCAGAGCTGTGTAAACTTCTGTGCACTGGTGGACGATTACCATGGCACTGCAGCATGAATCCCCCTGCATATTTGTGTGAAACCCCCTACACACGGGTTTTTATCTCCCTCTTTTGAATGTCTCTTCAATAAAGTGTGAATTCCTTTTCACCGTTGTGTGAGTCCCTTAGCAGAAGAGACAAGATCTCTTTGAAATGGTCTACAAATCGTCCTTCAAGGGTGTGAGTCCCTCTGCACTTGTGCATAAATCCCTGCACATGGGAAGTGAAGCCATATGTACTTGTGTCTGAATCCTTCTGTATTGGATTGTGAAAAACTGCACAATTATTTTCGTCCCTCTGTATTGGAGTTTTATTCGGTATGCACAGTTGGTATTCCTGCTGCACTACATTGTGAATCTTCATACACAGGATTGTGAAACATTCTACCCTGCAGCGTGACACCCTCGTGCTGGCGTGCAGCTCACACGAAGGTAGTCTGAATCGCTCAGTGCTGAAATATTCATGCCTCTGTGTGGGTTTGTGAGTCCCTGTGAATCGCCACGTGATTTCATTCAGACTGTAGTGGGAATACATTTGGACCATAGTGGGAACCTTTCTTTTCTAGGTGTGAGAGTTAGTCTACCTAAGTGTGGGAATGGCTCTTCTTCACAGTGTATATGCTCACAAACTATTGAGCTATTCTCTTTTCCCATTAGGTAAAGCACTTTTCACCTCTGCTTGGGTCTGTATATAAACGCTCTTGCAATGATATTTTACCTCTCCATATTATTAGGATCTTTGCCCCAGCTTTTCATCCTGTTCTTTATCAAAATCACGAGCATTCTATGAACTTGGACAAGCCTGGCCGTATGCTCCTTCTATGCCACCGGCTTTGTATTCAGTTTCACTGGAAGAGAAAAACGCGTCCATAATCGTTTTCCTGTGTTTTTTGCTGTACTCACAGAAAAAAAGCAATTAAAGGAAATTAAAGAGAAAACATTTTGCAGCTTCCTCTAATCCCTTTTTTGATGATCCAAGTGGTTTCAGTAAATTTATTTCTGAAAATGACAATGGAAAGTTCGTAAACCTCTTAACTTCTTCTTTCATGGGAATGAGAGGAGCAGAGCACAGAGTTATTTATCTCAGAGCTGTGATAGGGGTACTTAAAGTCACTCCGGCCTATTCACCAAGGCATTTTGGGGTGCGTAAAGTAACACTCCTGTAGCACTCTTTCGGTATTCTTGCAAGACTTTGTGAATGAGGGACAGAACAACCAAAATGCAGATGAAATCTGAATACTCATACACAATTAGTACACACTAAAAGGAATGTGGCTTTTTTGCACTTCTTCTAATAGGAGTTGAATGATTGCCGATTCTGTAAGTCATGTAATAGTGTGGAATACAATACTCCTCCAGTACTGCCAGCGGCGGCTCCTCAGCAAAACTCGAAAAATAAAGCGATAATAATACTGGTTTATTATTGTTTTATTTTTAACACAAATGAGGCTTGGGGGCGGGGCAGACGATGACCGGCTGGAGGGGAGTGGTGGGCAACACTGCTGTCAGTGCACATGTCGGTTTGTCTGGCCGTTTTAGGACGACCAAACCGACATGCGCACTGAGTTGTCTCCAACCCGAGCTGCGTTGCCTGGTTGGAGACCGCAAGCAAGGGCTCCCAGTCTCCTTGGGAGCGCAAATCGAGGGCACTCAGGCCAATTCTGACGCTGCTCTCATGCATGAGAGCAGCGTCAGGATTGGCTGCAGGTGAGTCTGGGAGCCTGTGCAGTGCAGCAGAAGAGCACGGAGTCGGTGATGCGGCAAGAGTGGTTTTATTTTTATTTATTTTTTTCGCCCACTCTGCCATTATACCAGTCGCCACTAAGTACTGCTGTCCATATTCATAAATGCTTTTATGAAGTAGCCCCGTGGTGTTTACAGAGTTGGCAAAGGTCTAAAAGAGTCTTCATGGAGTTGGCATAAGCAAAGATGGGGCTTCTTTCATGGTTGAAATGTAGGTAAATCTAACGCAGCAGACAGAGTCCATTTATCTTAAGGTGCTCAAGAAAACTCCACCTGGTCCCGCACCTACCCACTCACAGAAACAACATCTCAGGTGAATGCAGATCCCTCATTTGTACTCTCAGGTGCCACTACAAAAAGGTTCACTGCCATCAATAAGAGAGAAATGGAGAAATATAAATACTATATATCCACACTTACAGGGTCCATTTGATGAAGTATACACTGGTGTGGCAAATATCTCTCACAGAGGAGACACTCCAAAATGCTTCAAGAGCTGGGAGACACTCCTTTAGCTCTGGCATAACTCAGTCAGCTCATAACATAGTGTAGGCGCACTCTGCATTAAATATGAAAGAGCTTGTATTGAAACGTTTCCACTTCAATTACTTCTTACTTTTCACATTTGAACATGCCACTAAACAAATGTTACTTCATGCTGCACTTTAGTTCTCCCTGGGGAGTCATATCATAGCCGGCCTTTGCTAAGATAGCGCCCTGGACGTGGGCGAAGAGACATTTGGTGCCCTTGGTAGATGGTAGTGAATTAAATGAGGCAGCAGGGGGTCCCTTTTGTGTTCTCTGGTCAGCACCTGGGTGAGCAGGGACTGGCCCCTGAACACAAGCATCCCCGGACCTCTCCCAGCTCACCTCAATCACCTGAATAGCTCACCTGCCGCACGCAGATGACGGTTTTGTTGGTGTGTGTCGGCAGGGGTCAGAGGGTGAAGAGAGGGCAAGGAAGGGGCCTAAAGGGGTGTTAAAAACATTGCCCGCCGTATGATAATGAGGGACTAAAACCATTTTAAACTGGCGAAGCACACAGACGAACAGGCAGGGGCAAGGGCAAGGCTGGAGCCAGATGAGAAGGGAGCTGCTGTTGGCATAATCTTAATGTACACAGCTCCATGCGACCCTCAGAAAATTGGTGCCCTGGGCCTGGGCCCGGCTTGCCCATGCTAAATGCCGGCCCTGAGTCATATAAAAATAAAAGCAGAATTAGTCAGCAAACATTGGCAATTATAGTATAGACCTAGTAGAAAATCATCCAGCTAAAATAATCTTTCTTTGAACAATTTTATTACTTTTCTTTCCGGATAACTGCCCGTTGTGAGGTTTTTCAATTTCTGTGTTTCTTTCCTTTCAAGGTCTTACCTTCAGCTGTGTACAATCCCAATACTTATAGGAGAGTTATTATTGCTTGGCTTTCTTGTCAATCTCATTTGCTTGCATCGTAAACAATGGCTTTCCTTCCTCTTCTTGTGTTTCTCCTTCCTCTGGCCCAAAGTTTCTTTAACTCCTTTCGTTTGGATTATGTGTATCCTTCCACTACTTCTATTGAGTGAACTGCTTTTCTCTTTTGCTTTCATTAACTCTTCACTAAATAACAGACTCGCCTCAGATCCTGGTCCCTGAATATTACATGAGCTTAAATAAGAAATCTTAACAAATGAGCAATGTGCCATCAGGTCCTGGATTTTACACTGCAACAAAAAGTTCACTTTCATCACATCAAACATTAACCATCGTATCTGATCTGCTGATGCAAGCTTGGTCAGCACATGAAATACACTTGTGGATTATAGTAAAACATCCTACATCCACCAAAATACCACTTTAAGGGACCCTACTTTACACAACCGGACAAACCCGTAAGGCTTTCTTCACATGCAGTTTATGACACACAGAGGCTCTGATTACAAGTTGTAATCCAGGTGCGATAAAGATTGCACCCTCTGTTAAAATTTCAATAGGTTAAATGTACCAGAATTTAACAAGGAAAAAGTCCCAGTATTGAGTGGTGCATGCAGATTTTGGTGCAGTAAGCCCCAAAATGTTGGAATAAGTGATAAGTATTGCATCGAACTATATTCCTAACTGTTAGAAATGGGGGTCTCTAGTTGGCAGTGGTATACACCCTGTCCAAGTAGGGACCCTTCCTTCTAGTCAGGATAAAGGGATTACACACCTAAGATAACCCCTGCTCACTCCCTTGGTAGCTTGGCACAAGCAGTCAGGCCTATCTCAGGGGCAATGTGTAAAGCATTTGTACATAACACATACAGTAACACAGTGAAAACACTACAAATGGACACACACCAGTGTAGAAAAAGAAAGTTCTTTTTATCTAAACCAAACAAGACCAAAATGACAAAAATCCGACATACACAACTCAAAATATGATGGGGCAGATTTACAAGGCCCTTGCGCCACTTTTGCGTCACTTTTCCCATGTTAAAAGTGACGCAAAAGTGGAGCAAGGGGCTTGTAAATAAGCCCCGATGTTTAAAACGTTAAAAAAATTCTGTCCATAGAAATCTATGGATGGGTGATTTTTACACAAAGTACCTCAAATGCGTAAAAATCCACAAGGCAAAACAGCCGCACAGGAGGGAAGTGTCGGGAAACACAGCAATGTGTTAGTTCCTGAGTCCTTTGGGAGGCGATGCAACAGTTCTGTTGCACGCAGGGGGAAGTGATGCGTCGAATCCGGACTGTAGGGGGAAGTGATGCGTCGATTCCAACACGGTTATGGTCTGTGGGTGTTGCACTGGAAAAGTTTGGTGCACAGGTGTAATGCGTGGAAATCTGGGACGCGCTGGATGTCAATGCACCTTTGGCAAACAGGCGCTACATCGATTTCTTCAGCCGCAGTCCCATGATGCATTGTTTCTTTTAGCTGCACAGCAGGGCCTGCTTCGGTGTCGGTGCAGGGGTCTCGGACTTTAGAGACCGGTGCATCGAACTTGGTGTGCGGTGGTTCTTTGGGCTGCTGACAGGTGCTGCATCAGTTTCTACGGCTGCATGTGGCTCTGCGTTGGGATTTTCTCCCCCAAAGTGGTGCTGCGTCGGAAAATACAGCCGCAAGAAGGGCGAAGCGTCGTCTTTGCAGGTTTCTTCAGTTCTTAGTAGTTCTTTGCAGCCAAATCAACCTCCAAGGGCCCAGAACTGGATTTGGCACCACAAGGCATGTTAGAACTCCCAGCAGTGGAGTTCAAGGAAGCTGCAGGTGAAGTCTTTGAGTTCCTGAGACTTCTTAACAGGAGGCAATATCTACATCAAGACCTTTCAGAATCTTCTCAAGCAGGATACCACAGCAAGGCAAAAGTCCAGTCCTTTTTAATGCTCACAGACAGAAGCAGCAATTTAAGTCCAACCCAACAAAGCAACACACAGCAAAGGGGCAGTACTCCTCCTGGCAGTTCTTCAGCTCTTCTTCTTGGCAGGGTCCTCTTAGTCCAGAAGTAACCTAAAGTTCTGGAGTTTTAGGTCTAATACTTATACCCTTTTTTCTCTTTGAAGTCTTTGTTCAGAAAGTATCTCTTCCTCAGCAAAACCAGTTCTGTCCTCCCTGGTCCAGCCACATTGCAGGGGATGGAGACAGCATTGTGCAGGGCAGCCACAGCCTATTCAGGTGCTAGTGACAACTCCTCCCACCACTCTAGCCCATGATGCTCATCAGCATATTCAGGGCACACCTCAGCTCCCTTTGTGTAAGTGTCTGGAGTGAATGCACAAACAAGCCCCTGTCGATCTGAAACCAGATGTTGATTCCACAGGCAGGCAGAGGCTCGGAATTGTTAGACAAGAAAATGCCCACTTTCTAAAAGTGTAATTTTCAAACACACAATTTTAAACCCATCTGTACTAAAAGATGTCTTAGTAAATTCTGAGCCTAGGGAGCCCAAACTCCAAATCTCTAGTCTAGCTGTTTCCAATTGAAAGTTACACTGCACAAAAACAATCCTTTCTGCAATGCAGGCACCCTTGCAACATGACGCAAGGGTGCTTGCATTGGCGCTAGGCAGACAAAAGTACGCCAGCGCTAGGAAAGGACAGGAATGTGCTGTATAATGGTAAATACATCGCATTCCTGCCTTTTCCCTTTCACACAGCGCAGTGCAGAAAGTGGCTTTCTGATTGTATTGCGTGAATTTTTTATAAATATGGACCAAAGGGTGGTCGGGGGATAGGTCTCATGTATAAACACAGACATAGATTCCCACCTAAAGCCTTATTTTGTCAGCCCTTTAAGCCCTTTTTAATGTAATTAACCTCCATGTCTATAATCATTTCCCCATGTCTGCTCGGAACCTTTGTAAATCCATGATTCTGCCCCTCTGCTCCTGCAGGGTGGTGGTTCAATACATTCAGTACATAGGTAAGCCATTCTTCCTGGAATTGCAGAGAAACCTTCAAAAAACGCTTGTTTTTGTCTCCATGATTTGGATCCTTGCTTTCCTTGACTCTGATAATATACATTAGAAAAAATGTTTTGGCTAGGACATGGTTTGTAGAAGAGCCCTGGTCCATATGTCTGTACAAGAGGCCTTGCAAAGCATCCTTAAACTCCAGACCCCATAGCTGGTAAAAAATATAAGATATCTGAAAAGATGTCATAACCAGTGAATGTTCTCAAAAGAAGCCAATTTTATGAACTCATTTTTGTGTAAAATCTTCAGTACATAGCTTGGCTTTGAATATTTACATTTATGCAGCTATGCATTTTTGAGTTCCTTCTTCAATCCATACATTGAAGCCAGGTTGTTTCTGGTATTACGTAAATCTAGCTGTACCCTGACCACCTGTGACTGATTTACGAGGAGGAGGCATATAGCCTGGGGTTTTCTGTGTTTTCCATATGACAGCTTGTATATGTCGATGCCTATTTTTTGTCAGAATGCTCTAGTACACGTCACAGCACAAATTATCGTTAGTTCATGACACTATAACTGGTGAATGTCAGTTTTTTTGTTTCAAAATAATATTTTAATATTATTACAAGGCCTAAATATAACGTCACTTTAATCTTCGGTTTTTAAAGTGAATTACTAGTTTTTTTTCCAAAGCAAGCTAAAATCTTCGTACCTTACATAACTATAATATCACTTTAACCTTTGTTTTTTCGAGTGAATACACACACACACACACATATATATATATATATATATATATATACACACATACATTTCACTGAAATTTGCAAGTTATGGATCGGATCATAATCCATTACTCGCACAACAGCCATTTACATCATAATTCGTGCAACAAATGCAGTGCTCGTGCTTCACCGTTATTAAAACAGGTGAAATCGCAAATGATGCAAATGATCTTACAGATGACACCTCATAACACATTACCCTTACCCCTTACCATTTTGACAGAGATGACTGTGATTGTGCTGGCATATATTACTTTATTTTGCTTTTAAGCGGTGTTGTTCATTGGTATGAATATTGTGCGGTCATAAGCATTGCATTTAGAGTGGGAGTTTTGGTTTCCAAGGCTATTGTGTGAGTTATGGATTCTGATCCTACAATAACTTTCGAATTTCAGTATTTTTGTCAGTTTCATTTAGTTACAATAACTGCTTTCTAACTATGGGGCATATTATCAAGCCCTTTATCTCCGCGTTATCGGCACTTTTCTGCCGCTAACGCGGCGATATCAATAACACAGTATTAGCAAGCTGCAGCTAACGGGCCTTAGCACGAGTTTTTGGGCGATAGCGGCCCGTTTTTTGAACGCCAAGCATGTCAGCGATATTTAACGCTAATGACATGCTAAGTAGGCGTTTCCGTGCAAAAATGCACGAAAACACCACTACTCCGTATTATCAAGGGGCTCCTTGAAATTCTGAAGAGCCAAAAAACTGGCTCTAACTGCAGTTAGAGCCAGTTACTTAAGACCAGAAAATAGCTGGTCTTAAAAATGGGGATAACACTTGGGCCCATATCTCTGCAGGTTTTGGCGCTGGACAGCGCTGCAAGCAATGTTGCAGCGCTGCCCTGCGACAAAACCACAGTGCAGGAATGCGCACAATCAATAAGATAGTGCGCATTCCTGTGTCACAGTCATGAAAAGTGTTGCTGCCTTGCGACAAGACACGTTGCAACACTTCTCACTACGCCCTTCTTGCGACAGCATGGATGCGCTGTAATCACTGGACAGCGCTCCATGACGCAAGTAATGACAGATACGTCAGGAATCCTGACGTATCTGCCTGCGCTAAATTTACGCATTGCTGCAGTCGTGTCACAACCATGACGCAACTCCAGCAATGCATGGGGACAGCCTATCCCTGTGGCACTGCCTCACCCTCACGCCTGCCATCAGGCAGGCGGAAGGTACTGACGCAGTGCTGTTCATGAGGGGTGCCCGAATGTTGGTGCTGTTGGAGATCCATCGGTGGTGATTGCGTGCTGCGGTGTCATCGTTTGGAAGCATTGGTGGAGTGTTGGTGCGGAGGGAGTTGACGAGATGTCCTTCGGTGGCCTTGATCCATCTGCGAGGGGGTGCGATGATGGGGGTGGCATCCGGTGGGCAAGGGGAAGACGTGATGTTACCAATGATGGCCGGTCCAGGAGAGTCCGGTGTTGTGGCTGCAGTTGAAGTTCACGCTGGCGGAGGTGACGTGCTCGACCATGTGTCCTGCCATGTGGCTTGTTGCGGTGACTTGCTGCTTGCGTCTGATGTAGGGGACCTTCCCCATGAGGGGGTGGTGTCCTGGTCACTGGGGTTGTCCAGGTGGAACTTGAGTTCACCGAGTAGGATGTCTTCGGTGGATGGGAGACCCTGGGGTGCAATGAGGCCTACAATGGTACTGGAGAATGGGAGGCCATGGCCCGGGGGGCCTGCACATGAGGGTGCCGCAGAGGATGTCCTTGGGCCTGGTCCGGATCTAGGAATTGACGTAGTCCATGGTCACCCTCGAGTCATTAGAGTGCGTGGTCAGTCGGAGTGTGCTCCTGTAGGTGATGGCAATGCCTCCTCCCTGACGGTCGGGGTGCCCCTTGCGGGTGATACTGCAGCCGTCAGTGATGGCGATGGCGATGTCCGGAGCAGAGGTTGGTCCTGGCAGGCGAGGTGGTGTCCAGGGTTGATGGTGAGGAGGCTGCTGGCGTCGTATCGGTGGAGTGTCCAAGAGGAATGCTCCTTGGTGCTGAGCGCAGTCCAGGGGCAGACGGACGCAAACGGCGTAGCCTATGGTTGCCTTTGGCACGGGAGACGACCATTACAACGCAGGCAGTACATCGTTAACAAAGCAACTCTGACAACGCATGTGCCTTAACATCGCATTTGAATACAACGCATTGTGAGGTCAGTAATGGGGTAATTTAAAGTTAGTCGGGTGGGTATGGGTTTCGGATGTATAAATTCAAAATTGGGGTGTGTTTTGGGGTAAAACATGAAAAATGGGGTGTGTTTTGGGGTAAAATATGAAAAATGGGTTGTTTTTTGGGGTAAAATATGAAAAATGGGGTGTGTTTTGGGGTAAAATATGAAAAATGGTGTGTGTTTTGGGGTAAAATATCAAAAATGGTGTGTGCATTTGTCTCAGATGAGATTTCTGGGTGTGTTGTGGCGGCTCAAAAAGGGATTCCAGGCTTCACGGTTGGGTTTGTGGTGCAAAGGTAAGTTTTGGGTTGCACTCACTGAAGTGGAAACAGTGATCTTTATGTCTCCGCTATGCAACACCTACTCTACTGTTGCAATGTTCCTAGTATTAGTATGCATTGTAATGGAATGGGATGTTATGGCATGCGTCGCAACTACGTATATGCCTTTGGCACACGAGTGGTACGCCCGCTGTGCATGGGCGCACAGCGGCCACCATTGAGAAGTGTGGGGGGGCTGTACAGCTGTGAGGTGGTAAACGCCGGAAAGAACACTGGATGGTGTGTGGACGCGGGGATGTGTGTGTGAGCGGGTGTTGCTAAAAATCTATTGAGGGAAGTCTTACCTCGAAGCCGTGTCCCATGTCTTCGTAGCTCCTGCTCTCCTGCATCTTCTTCCAGGAAAAGGAAGTAGGCAGCCAGGCTCCCTCCCCTGAGTCAATCACAACGCTGCGATGCGGCGGTGGGATTGGTAATTGGCAATGGGACAAGTCATGCAGCCAGGAGCCGGAGGGGTGGGCATGTTCTCCATGCAGGCTGTAATGCAGACTGCATTACGAGCAGGGAAGTGCGCATGACTGCTTTGGGCGTCCTGAGTGGGACGACCAAACAGTCATTGCGCACTTGAGTGGGGATGCCAATCCGCCCATGCCCTGCTCCGTGTTTGGAGCAGTCCTACCCACCCTCCCACCCCCTGAGGATACATAGCATGATCACATCAGTTAGTTATCCCTTGTTTTTCCCTTTTCAATCTGTTTTTTTGGCTTCTCTGAGCCCGCACTTCCCGCTTCCCGCCGCTGCTGCCCCTGCGGCCCCGCACCCCTGTCCTCGCCCATTCCTGCATCCCAGATGATCGTTCCTCCCCCCTCCCCTACTTAATGGCGGCCGCTGCGTGGTCGCCGAAGGCGCGCCTAAGGCAAGCCCGTCTGCGTCCATCCTTGTCCCGACCGCGACCAGCGCCAGGAACCCTGGATCTCCAGCCAGCCACTGCTACAGCTCAGCCACCCTCCACGCACTCAACCACGGAAAACTCAGAGACTGACAACATGCCTCGCCAAACACGACCCACGGCCAGTTCACCTGCCTCCACTGCCGCCAGACCTTAACCACCACCCCGGCCTCCAACACAGCCGACGCCAGCGTCGCAGCCAGTGAACTCCACACTTGGATCTCCAACTGCGCATACAAGCTCGCCCCGTTACGCAAGCCCAACAAACAGCGCCCCAGGAAAGCCGCCTGGTTCACCACCGATCTCCAAGAAGCAAGACGCACCTGCAGATGCCTGGAGAAGAACAGGCAAAACACCAAGACACCCAAAATCTACACCACCTACAAGGACGCCATGACGGACTACCACAACCAAATCCTCAACAACTCCACCAACTCCAGGCAACTCTTCAAGGTCATTCATGAATTCACCAACCCACGCAGCGTAGCCACAGACATCACCCCGTCCCAAGACCTCTGCGATAAGCGTGGAACCTACTTCCACCTCAAGATCAAAAATACTCCACAACAACTTTGCCGACCATTCACCAGACGCCACAGCCGGCCCACTGCCCCCCCAACTCACCAGCCAGCCCACCATCTCCACCTGGACGCCAGTCACAGCTGAATACACCGCCTCGACCATTAAAGGCATCCACTCGGGGGCCCCCACCGACCCCTGCCCTCCTCACATCTACCACAGCACCGAGATCACCCTACTCGCCGCCACAGATGACATCCGCACCCTCCTGGACCAAGGCCACTCCGCATCCCTCATCCTACTCAAACTTTCAGCGGCCTTCGACACCGTCTCCCACCGCACACTAGTCGCCAGACTACACGACGCCGACATACAAGGAACAGCCCTAGACTGGATCCGATCATTCCTCAACAGAAGAGGCCAAAGGATCAGACTGCCACCCTTCATCTCCGATCCCACGTAAATCACCTGCGGAGTCCCACAGGGGTCATCTCTGAGCCCGACCCTCTTCAACATCTACATGGCCCCCCTCGCCGCCATCGTCCGACAACACGGCCTCAACATCGTATCCTACGCTGATGACACCCAGCTCATCCTCTCCCTCACCAAAGACCCCACCACCGCCAGACTCAACTTCCAGAAAGGATTGCATGACGTCGAAGTCTGGATGACCAACAGCTGCCTGTAGCTCAATGCCGAGAAGACAGCAGTCCTCGTCCTTGGAACCACCCCTTCAGCATGGGACAACACCTAGTGTCCGTCGCCCTCCGCAGCCCACCTACCCCCTCAGACAACGCCAAAAACCTCGGCATCGTACTCGACTCATCCCTCACCATGAACCAACAGGGCGACGCCGTCACCTCCAGCTGCTTCAACACCCTCCGCAAGACCTTCAAATGGAGCCCCCCGGAGTCAAGGTAGACAGTCACCCATGCACTCATCACCAGCAGACTGGCGCGCTAACTGCGGTTAGCGATAGTTATCGGCAGGCATTGATAATATGCCCCGTAGTCTTTGGAAAACCAAGGATATGAGGTGATGCTTGAGGTGATAAACGCCCCCCCTCTGGTCCCAGCACCAAGGAAGAAATCCAGCCCTCCCCAGAAGGAAGTAGAAATGTGGCAGTAAGGTCGGCAGTGTCTCTACGACAGGGGGTCGTAGAACGGGCACAATGAAAGGCAGTGGTTATCAGGGGAACGAGAGCTGACCCCCACCCTACTGTGATAGCTGCTTATGGACAGCGGTGATGGGGAGGTAGTGCAGCTTTTTGTCTGTCTACAATTGGAAGTGATACATGGGTACGCCTCAGATATTAACCCACCTCACGCGCCAAGAGACCTTTTTGGTGAATGTGCGCATTAACATAACATAATATAACATGACAAGTACTGTGGAAAGGTTATTGGCAGAAAGAGCATCCTGGATATCTGAGGCGCATCGGACCTGTTGCACTGACTGGAGCTTGGGAGGATTTTAGCACCACTTTAAGAGGGGTGACAGCTTTTGCCATTAAGACTGTGAGATGATGGTGTGCGGTTCTTCATTCTCTTAATAGCTCTCTTCACACACAGGTGTGAAGATTCCCGTCTTCTCAACATGGTCAGTGCGTCAGCTATAGAAGGCTCCAGAGTCCGCCTGGGCACGTGCATGGAAACACTCAGCTCACAGCAATCAGAATGGACAGAGTGGAGGGCAGCAGAGGAGAACTGAGTTCTGCAATTTACAATTGCTGAAAGCAGGTGCAGTAGAGAGAGTGAGCTGCAAAAAAGAGGTCCTTGTCAGCCTCCAAGCAGGGTCACGGCTTTGCCGAGGTTGTGCTTGTCTGCACAGTGGATGATGTAGCAAGGGGCGGTGCGGGTGGAACTGGGCAGCCCTGAGTTCCACTTGTTTGCATCTCACAATGCGGTTGAATTAGGAAGCAGAAGACAAAGGGGGAACCTTGCACTTGGCTGCCTACCAAACAATTTGTTATTCCAAATATTTATCTAGCTAGAAGATTCCACGTCACAACTTAGATTGAGGTTCCAATTCCTCTTGAGTAAGGAAACCTAACCCTGT
Source organism: Calotriton arnoldi (assembly GCA_963921515.1). Classification (NCBI taxonomy): domain Eukaryota; kingdom Metazoa; phylum Chordata; class Amphibia; order Caudata; family Salamandridae; genus Calotriton; species Calotriton arnoldi. The sequence continues at coordinate 28,967 of CAWUFW010018807.1, read as the reverse complement.
CCCTAGCCAAGGCAGCCCTTGGCACTACCCAAGAATTCCATTTCCTTTTGCAGGTCGATGTTCACCACTTCCTATTTAAGAATGGGTTTTTCTTTCAGTGCATCACAATCTCGCTTATTCCAGCTTGTTGCATGTGCTGGAGTGCGCCAACCTTGTTTCTTTGCTCCAGCTTCATTGTATAGCTTTTTCATGGATCTTCTGTTTCTTCTGTGCCTTTGTAGGATTTTTCTCGCATTTCTTTTTCTTTCCCCTGTTTTCTAAAAATGCATCACTTTATTCATCATTTACTTTGGAAATGAGAGAGCTGGTGGCCTATATAGAGTATGGTTAAGTGCATCTAGCCAGTCACACTGGCTGCTACTGGAAAATATTTAACTTCAGCTTTCAAAGTGGGTTTGAAAGTCCTCCCTCGGGAAATGTCAATTAAGTTACTGGTGAATGGTGCACACTGCTGCACTTGCCTAAAGAACGCCATGCAGGGTTGCAGTCTCCTAGTATCTTCATCAAACGCAGTGGTGATCTATTAGTGACTACACTACACAGTGATGTGGTCTACGCACCGCAGCACTGTTCATGATGACCCTGCACGGCCAAGATTCTGCTGCTGTCTTCTGCACTACACTGCACTTTATTAATGGTTTTCCTCAGTGTGCAGCACTGTGTTGACTGGTTTGCCAAACACTGCATCCGGTCTGTGTTTTGCTTGGAGACTGAGGAAGTTAGTGGCATAGGGAGCATTCTGAAATGTCATCACAATGGCCAGTACTTGGACACGTTTTAGGAACTCTTTCACTGGGGCTTGGAGGATTCCACCAAGGTAGTATTTGAGAATGCCGCTGGCAAACGGTGCGCTGTACTGAAGTCTTTAACAGTAGTGCATTCTAGTCTTGATGTCCCCCAGAGGACTATGGTCCTGTATTTGTTTACATACACAATACATCACTCAGGCGCGGTATGTACTCGCAGTCAGGGCTCTGTTCAAGAGTTCCACGCGGTACTGCACTATATTAATCATTCGCCCAAAGTTAGTACAGCGCCCTGTTTGTGACTCTTGCACACAGTGCGTGCTGTGCTATATTTGTGATAACACCACAAAGATGCACTCTGGTCAGATTTCCCACATATTGCTGTCACGAGTTTCCTGGCAGCACTGTTCCCGATAAGTGATTTTTCCACACATCGCAGCAGGATTCCACAGCACTGAGGTCTATTTGTATCTCTCCACACGGTTCTGCCCTCCATTCCTGATTCCCCTACACTGTGAGGTTGTTTTATGTATTTTTCCATGCTGTTCAATTCAGTTTAACATATGTTCGTTGAATGCTTTGCTGTCCCATTTTACCCATGTGGTGTCGCGGGACGAGGGAGGGATTCCAGGACATCTTAATCAAACTGTTTTCATTATGGGTGATGGTCTGACTCTAGGGAGACATGCTGACTGTACAGTGGCAGTGACATTGACCTCACACACCCATTAGCTGCCATGCCAGCTGCTCTGACGTTGCAGGTTTGCAGAAGGAATTACTCTGTAGAGAAGAGGCCCAAGTGTGCATTCCAGGGAACAGGGAAAGAACTGTGGGGCATATTAGCAAGGGCACTATCGCCACTTTAGCGGCACTTTTTGCCGCTAAAGCGGCGATATTTATATCGCCCTATCAGCAAACTGTCTCTAACAGCAGTTAGAGACAGTTTGCGGCATCAGCACGCCCGCTTTGTTACCGCTTTGCATGTCAGCGATATTTATCGCTAATGACATGCAAAGTGGGCGTTCCCGACGAACAAACCTGGGAAACACTCGCTAACAGGCCTATCGCCTATTAGCAAGGTGGCCATGGCCCCAGTTAGCGACGTGAAAAGTCGCGCTAACCGGGGTCATCGCCTATTTATTTAACACCTGCAATTAGCAGGTGTTAGCCATACCTAACATGGGGGGTGGATTATGCTGAAAGCGACCACAGGGTCGTATCAGCAAGGTGTTCTCCTTCTCCATGCAACATCGCTGGTTTTTCAGCGATGTTGGCCCATTTCCCCGCTATCGCTGGAATATTCATCGCCATAGCGCTAATCGTTGCTAATACAGCGTTAGCGTGGCGATATATTCCAGCGATAGCCGGCGATAAAAAAAATCACGCTAAGCAGGGTTAGCGATGATTATCGCCTCTTCTTGCTAATATGCCCCTATCTAACGTGAGCATGCATAACAAAGGGGCATATTATCAAGCCCATTATCGCCGCTTTAGCGGGACTGTTCCTGCCGCTAATGCAGCGATCGCTAGGTATCGCCCGCTACCGCCTAAATCACTATCGCCATTGCGCAGAAGTTAGCGTGAGTTTTCACCGCCGTTCCCTGGAACTATCGCTTGTTATCGATGTGTTGGTAATACGTCGCTAACAAGGCGATAAATTTCAGGGATGGACGGCGATAAAAAAACTCCCGCTAACTGGCGTTGGCGATAGTTATCACCAGGCATTGATAATATGCCCCTATGTTTTTAGCTGAATTTTTTTGCAGCAGATGTTAAGGTGTTACAATATAGCCAATTGTAACTTTTTTCAGTGAATTTTAGTTCTATTTGAATCACATTCTTCAAGAGATTCCTGGGCCCGACCCTCCTCCCTGCAGGCAGGCAACTTCCGCAGCCTCCTTAGAGGTTCTCAATTAATTTTGTTCATTCAGTTTTACAGTCTGTTTCCAATCTTCTTCAGAAATAATTCCCTTTGTTGTACTTAATATCTGAGCTGTTAAGCAGATGTCCCCACCTCTAGTTTATCAAGGTCTTCAGTACATAATTGCAGCAGTGCTAATAATATTCAGCACCAGAAACATGCCTCAAAGTGAACTTCTATTCATGTTATCACAATATAGATAGGAGTAGACGAGGTGAACCCAGCTGTGTAGCTGGTGTGCATCACTGGCTTTCGAACTTCTGATGTGAATAGTGTTACCTAACACAGGGCCTGTGAAATGTATAAACCAGCACTGCTTTTCTATAGCATGTTTTAACACCCTAGATGTCCAATCTACAAGGATCTTGCAACCTGCCATCAACTTCCTGGGAGAGTCTAGAGGGAATGTGTAGGACATCACCTCTTCAATGTTCTTTTCCAGTTAACCCCTTGTTATGTGTTTTCAAAACATTGCTTTTATCTGGGTTTTCAATACGTTACTTTTCTCCAATGTTTATTATTTATTAATTTATTATGTATTAAAAAATTTCAGTTTTTGATATTTTTCTACTAGAGACCCATAGTGCACTTTTACTAGTACAGTTTAATTGGAAGTGCGATTCACAGCAGAAAGCAATGGTGGTCGAGCATCATTGCTCGTAAACCTCAAATAGAGAGTGATTTTCTATCCTCATTAGCATCAGAGCAATACCGCTGCATTCTAGTTCCCAGGAGAGATAGACATATCAGGTTCAGACAGAAAGTGTGAACAACATATGTAAGTCATAATCACTCTACATTATTCATTTTTTTAGAATTTCTCAGACTGATATTTATTCATTTGTGTTATCTAAACTGTTGTGCAGCTGAGATGTAGAGTAGTGGTGGATGATAAACTCCGCTCTGCCGGCAGATTTCTGTGAGTTTAGCCTACTCCACATTCCGATTGGAATGAGGAGTTATGGCAAAACTCCGCCAACCGAGTTCTTTCTCATGTGCAGCTTGCCAACATTAAGTTGGCGAGTGTGAGCGAGAAATGGCATCCCGTAGCACCATTTTTGGGCACTAAAACGCCTCCTGGCGAGATTCCTCAAATCGGGCAGTTGTGGTGTGTCGTGACTCGTGCCATTTGCGTTGAGAAAGCTGCCGCTCGAGTAGAAAAAAGAAGCAGCACCCTCTGGCAGGCCGCATGGTGCTCTTCGCACTGAAGAAGCTCCCAAGGCTAAAAATCAGCGCAATGTGCAGAATTCAACCTGCTCGCAGAACTCCACGGAATCTTGCAGAGTTTTCATGTTGTGAAATTCCACGAGTTCCGCCCACCCTAATGTAGAGATGAGATATACATGTTAGTTTGGATAGAGTAAGAATTTTGTTTTAAAGATGATAAAGGAAGGAACAATGTTTATGTAAAGACGAAGAGCAGTTTATATCTTAGGGACAGTTTTGATGATAGACATTTTTTGAGCTGAGGGATTTTGAACAGTAAATTTGATTGGTTTCTCAGTGCACAAGTACAATCTGTTTTCTCAAGTTTCTGTGCAAGATAAGTCAGGGGAAAAGGCTGTTGGGCTTTGCATGTGTAGCATTCAGTTTTGTATGCTACGGAGACTCTAGAGGGAGCCATGGGAAGTCAAGACTAAGGGGAGATCATATGCAATTTTTTGGTGTTCCTGATCACCTGGAGGTAAATTGAAAGATCGTTTTGAGCGTGGATATGTGAGTTTTAGGAAGGCTATATTCTGTATAAGAAATCATCAGACCTTGAACTGCAGTCTTGAGTTTCAGTAAGGGAGGAACCACTTCATGTTTTTGATTAGCTTCATTTGGAATGTGGGACTCTAAGTGATTTCCTTGAAATGCATTTGGAAATTTAGTCTTTGGGTGAATGTTTAGGCATTTGACTACAAAATTCCACTCTTAAGGGAGTTTTGGTATTTCTTAGGGAAAAGAAAGATAAGTTGTATTTTGACGATTGAACTTGGGTTTTCTCTGGGCCATCTAAACAACAATCTTACTATTGGTGCAGTGCAAAGGTTGCCCACCCTTTATACCTCAGAGATACTTAAGAGACCCATGGCATGAAAGTGCACTTAGCACCCGATTCATGTATGGTTCAACAAACTAATGTCAGTGTTGCACTTGATACTATTAAAGATTGTCTTCACTGTAGGATTAGAGAATTTACTTATAATAAATGTGTTTTACCATAACTGAGTGTGATAAATAAAAAGCGTCCTCATTTAGTAGACAATATACTCACCATAAAGATGAAATGTGATTTTCCCAATGTGTGTGCTACTTCACGTTGATGACATTTATTGATTTGAAAACTAAATAAAAATGATTCATTGTCCTCATTGTGTAGCCAAATGCGTTTCACTGTTAAATGAATTTTGATTGATGTTAATGCTAACTCCCATCACCTCTCAGTCAGAGAGAAAGGTCAGTCGGAGGACCAATGGTAAGCAAGTGGGCCAGAAAACGCTGTATCATTAACTGAGAATGGCCAGGAAATGTTCGCCAGTGATGGATCTATAGTTTTAGAGAGATTTAGATCCATGTTGCGCAGTTTCTGAATCAGACATTCGCAATACCATAATGCAGTGCGTCATTGCCCACAACTCAATACACTGCAAAAGAAATATACCGTTAATTTACCAGACACAAACAATGGGTGGAAATGTAGCCACATTCCACGTGAACATTGAAGATGCATAACGTTGTAATCCTAATAATAGCACACCTCAAATATTCTTTGTCACAGCAGCACCGGAGGATATGGTACTGTTATATGGGGTTATATATAAGACACGTTGTCGACATTGCTAAGTTAGCTTGAGTTTCGCTTGCCCTATGCTGCTGCTTTTGCGCATGCCTCTGCTAAGCGTTTGTTTTCGCGACACTTTGCCTCTGCCCTGTACATGATAACAGATTGTTTTTCACGTTCTCAGCCTTCCCTTCAATTCTGTCTGAACATAATGTGCAAGGTCGGTCAACAATGTCTCTTGTTATTCTGTTCTGGTCAGTCCCTATTACCTAGACAAAACATGTAACCAACAGCTGCAATGCAGAAGAATCGTGCTTTGATATAATGTTCTTGCATGTTTTTGACTCACTCGAAGAAAGCCGTTCCATGGAGCTGAGCGCTGCTGTTCCTATGATGTAAACCCTTGGGTTTAGGCTTTCAGGTAGGGGTCTGCTAATAACGCCTAGAGATTTTCTGTTATATAAAATAACTTCTTACTGCCTTGGGGAGGGTGATTAGGCCCAGTTATTTAGCCCTTTTCACAGTCTTTATAAAATGACGACTCCTTTTATATTCTATGGTATTGTAACAATGCTAATGATTCTTGCTTTATGCATTTTTCTGCTAGTTGTGGTTCGCATACTGTATCATGGATCACTATAGTCAAAATAAACATTTTGAACTTATTTAGTGACTCTGATTAGTTTTATTGTGGACAAGTACGTGAGAGCGAAAGAGTGTTTTGTTCCCGCGACTATAAGGTGAGTCGGGAGTGCTCGTGTTCTGGGTTGTCTAAACATTCGTAGCTTCTTGATATTTGTAGGAGACCGAATGAGACACTATTGCTAGTCGGTTGGGATTTTGGGTACTAAGGTGATAGGAGGTACACCCCTATTTACTGAGGTCCTATTTTCTTGTGCAAAGTTCTGTGTATGAGCAGAATCCCCGCAACATGGCGCCGCCAATGCTTGGTCTGGTTCTTATCTGCGAGACGCTTGAGTAGTGCTTGTGCTGGTCCACAATCCCCTCACTTCTGTTTCCGGAGACAGCTGTGACGGAGTAACCTCCTATATTGACATTTTTATAGGTTTATTCAAGCTTGAAGTTTTAAAAGGTATTTCTTTTCTTATAACCCGAGTTTGCGCTGCCTCAATTTAAGTTGTTCTACTTTCTACTCTATAATGGCTGCAGTTGATTTTCCAGCTCATAGCAGAGCCGCACTGAGGGCGCACTTGACTCATTATGCGGTTCCTGATGCTGGGGCCGCACTTATTTTTGTGGTGGAAGCCGATCCGGCTCACCAGTTTGAAGTTTTTTACTCTTGGGTCACATTTCCGGCGGTGGATGGCACTGATGATTTGTTTCACACGTATGCTGCCACCGCTGTTCCTCAGCAGTATCAGCCTTATAGAGTGCTTGAGATTCCGCTTACAGCTTGGCAACACCGTATTTGGTTTAATGGCGCCCTTCCTCACCCATTAACGGTAGTCCATTTGGGCCCTTTATCTATAGATGGGGCCACATGGCCCATTTTGGCTGGGTTTACCCCACACCCACGTGCTTTTACAACTGCTACTTTGGCGGAGCTCCGTGTCTTACATACATCCTTGGTACGCGTGTATAGAGCTGTAATACAGTACGTAACACGCACCATCCAGGTGGGACCACCTGGCGCTGCGGTGCAACCTGCGGGACCTGGTGGCGTAACCATCAGTCCCGTTATTGTTAATTCTGTCATGGGCAAGCACCCACAGAATAAGGATGAATTTCCTTATTGGCTTGCCGAGAAATTTGGACAGATAGAAGCTGTATTTCCTAATACCACTCCTGTGGATAAGCACAGGATCTTAACTATTAGTTTACCTAAAGACTTGATGCCGAATTGGCTGATTGTAACACCTGGGGCAGGGTGTTTGCAGCGGTATATTCTATGTGTTTCGGCACCCCCTCCATGACCGTACTCCCCTCTATGATTAAGCGCGTTCAAGATGAACACGGTGCAGAAGCGGCTGTTGAGCTGGGGATGAAACTGGTGGGAGTGTTCGACGTGGTTGCTGATATGATCCTTGCGAATGTCAAGGGCGATGCCATTAGCTTTCAAGTAGCAAACCGCTTAGAGGCGGTCGCGGAGCCCGACAGGCCACGAGAATTACCAAAGATTATTGCAAAGGCTTACAAAACCATAGGCCGCAATAGTCTGGGAAATACGCCTACGACTCACACACAAACGCAGTCTCAAGTACAACAGAAAGCCCATCCTGACAAGGATGGGCACCCTTTCTTTCCTAAAAAGAATTGGCAAAGAAATAAGAAACAGGGTTCCCTACAACAGAAGCAGGTTTCGCGTGCTAGTTCACCGACCCCTGATGCTTCTGAGCGTACTTATGACTTGCGCGATCGCGCTAAAATTAAGTCTCCTGAAAGATTTCAGGTTCCTGATCAGCGTTCTCCTCGTTCTTTGCAGGAAACATCAGGCTCACAAGCCGGTGGAGGGGATAGCCAGGATCGGGGTAGGAGTCAACCTGCGTCACATCTTCGTGAACAGCCTCGACAGTTTGAAGTCAAGGACAAGCAGGGTGATTCCGCACGAACCCGCCCTCCTTTTCAGAAGAAAAAGGTTGCTGCTTTAACAGCAAGATATGCCACAGACGGTGAGGACGCGACTCCTGGATCGGACTTGGGCAGTGACTCTGCTCGATAGCGCGGCGGAAGTTACCATAGTCAGGGAGGCTCTACGTCCCCGTCTGGATGTGACAGCAACTGACACATTTGTAACTATTGAGACTGCAGATACCCGGGTTGCCCCCCCGGATAGACTACACAAAGTCCTTTTCCTAATTGAAGGCGATATACTACGTCCCATTAAGGTTGTGTTCTGGGAGAATCTAACCGCTACATATGACATTTTATTGGCGGAGAAAGATTGGCCTCCACCCTTTGTGTTAGCCTCTTCTAGAGGGGAAGATGTGATACTTCCGAGTTTTTCATGTTGTGTCCCTGAGGAACAAGCGCAGGCTTTCGCAGAGGAATGGGCTTTGGCCTTAGCCCCAGCGGTGTATCGCAATCAGCTGGGTTGGGACATTGATTCACCAGCTCATGAAATACCATTGCGCTCTATGCCACAGCCTCAACCTCAATATCCCATCAAACGTGAAGCGAAGGCTTCGGTTTGTGACATTTTAAGACAATTGGAGTATCAGGGGGTCTTTGAGTCATGTGTATCACCTATGAATAATCCTCTCTTTACTGTCCCTAAACCTGATGGTACTTTTCGAATTGTTTTGGATTATAGAAATTTGAACAGCCATTGCCGCACCTTTGCGGTACAAAACACACACAGCTCAGCGCTGGTGAATAATATTGTTCGTAAAAAATACAAAACGACACTTGACATTTCCAATGGTTTCTACAGTCACAATCTCGACTGTGCGAGTGGTGACCTGACAGCATTCAGTGCTGTCGGAAATCAGAAAAAATTCACAATATTGCCAATGGGCTACAAGAATAGCCCAGGGGCATTTGCGGCACGCATTATGTCTTTGTTGCATGACATTGACCCCGAGGCCTTGTCGTTTGTTGATGACATCTATTTGACTGACGACGACCTCGCGCCGCATCTTGACTGAGTCGACCACATAATATTGTCATTTGCCGACTACGGTTACAAATTTAATTTTGCAAAGTCACACATTGCCCATCTGGCAGTGCTCTTTTTGGGCTCTGAGCTCAATAATTAGGAAAAGGGTCTAGCACCTCATTTCCTAGAGAAGTGTGCACATTTGCAACCACCTTCTTCTTTGAAAAAGTTACAATCCCTGCTGGGTTTTTTAAACTTTGGGAGGACTTACATTCCTGATTATGCCCAGCGTATCAAGCCGCTTTATGCGTTGATACAACCTAAGTTTTCTTCTGCCAGCTGGCTTCCGGAACATACTTCCGTTCTGCATGCTTTGCAGGCGGATCTACTTGCGACTAACTTCTTAATGACTCGTGATAACACCACCAACCTGGTAATACGTATCGTTTCTGGGGCAGTGGGTTTCACGTACTTAACATTCAATGAAGGAGACACAAAACCTACTGCATACAAATCACACTTGTACACTGCGGCTGAAATGCGTTTTTCCTCTGTAGAAAAAATCTTGACGGCAGTGCAGATGGCGATTCTAAAGGAACGTTCACTGGGGCAGGGCAAACGCATTCTTATGGTCACTCCCTTCCCTGCTTTGGAAGCGGTGACTAAAGCTAGTGTGCCCAACTCTAAGGCATTACACCCACGCTGGATTCAGTGGGCTACTTCTTTGACGTCTTCGGATGTCACATTTGTCTTTGATCCTTCTCTTCAGACTCAGGAGTTTTTGCAGTATGAATTTGTTCATCCTCCTCCTTTGTCACTTCTTCCTCTGTCTGCATACAAATGCATCATTTATACCGATGGCTCGGCGCAACCGGCCACGGGTTCCAAACATGCTTATTCAGCGGCTTGTGCTATTGTGGCTGGCTCCATTGAAAATGGAGAGTTTAAGTTATCCATTGTGCACACACAGGCAAAAGGAGACTGCACGGTGCAATTGGCCGAGCTGCGTGCTCTTGTTCTAGCTCTAGAGTTTGCTGATCCTCTAGTGAATACTCTTATTGTGTGCAATTCTTACTATTGTGTCCAGTCGTTCAATGACAACTTATTCTTTTGGTCTCACAATGATTACCGCGATTCTAAGGGCAGCGCAATTAAGCATAAAGTGCTTTGGGTTCGAGTCGCAGATCTTAAACAACGTCTGCCTCTCACACATGTTATTCACACTCTTGGCCACCAGCGTATCGGAACACACGCTCTTGGTAATTCTCTGGCTGATGAAGCGGCCAAGTCTACAGTAGCCACGTGTTCCGTAGCAGCAGTTACACGATCTATGACTAAGGTTGATAATGAAATTCTGGCAGCTGTTGCTGCAACTAGGGAGGGAGGTAATTATCCTGCGGGTTTCCCTTCTAAATACTCTTATCATGTATTCCTTATGCTACCATTCCTTCGGTTGGGGATCGGCTGATTCCCAACTCTGACCGCAGACAAGCTTTGATCAAGGCCGCACACGAAGGCATTGCTTTGGCACATGCTGGTGTGTCGGCAACAGTCACTATTCTTCAGCAACGTTACTGGTGGCGTGGTTTATATAAACAGACTCGTGACTATCTTCTTTGCTGTGATGTTTGTCAACAAATCAAGCCTTCTAAGTCCCACGCCCGCCACAAACACATCTATTTATTTCTAATAGACCTTTTGGCTGTGTCTATCTTGATCACTTAGGTCCACTTTCTTCTGATACTGCATACAAGTATATCTTAGTTGCGGTTGATTCATGCACTTGATTCCTCTGGGTATGGCCACAACATAGTGCTGACGCTCGAAATGTCATTAGGGATTTGCGTGTCTGTATCGGGATGTTTGCCTGTGGTACCTTCCATTCTGACCAAGGTCCAGCGTTTGCCTCTAAGGCTTACAACGATGCAATGAAGTCGTTGGGGGTACAGGTGCAGTTTTCGTCTCCATACAGGCCTGAGGGCAATTCAGTTGTGGAGCGAATGAACCGTGACTTAAAGCAATCCTTGACAGCTAGAGTCTTAGGTACTGGCAGGGACTGGCTGTCCCATTTGTATGGGGTCCAACGTGCATTAAATAATCTCCCTAGAAGATCTCTGGGTGGGCGGACCCCTTACGAAATGCTCTTTGGCTTTTGGTCAGGAACATGTTTGTTCCTGACCTTGATGGTCAGGACATTGTGGCGGCTGCCTCTAAGTTTGACGTAGATAATCATTCTGCTATGTTACAGGATCTACAAAAGTCCTGTGATACCCTGGCGACTGAGCATTTACCATCTTCGCCTGCTGATGCACAACTGATTCCTGTTACCGGCTGGCTTCCTAAAGTTGGAGATCTAGTGCGGGAGAAGATTGAAAACAAAAAAGAATTTGGTCCCTCTTATCGTGCTCCGGTTTCTGTAATTGGACTGAAGGGTACTCGTACTGTTATTCTACCACCATTGCCAGGTCGCAAAGACAACAGATACATCTCAGTGGACAATGTCAAGTTACACCGTGTGGCCGATTCTGAATAGTGTGACACCTGCAGTTTCGTGCAACGCAATATCCTTAGCACCATTAAATTTGTCATCATCTGCTGCCTCACGGATGTCTGCTCATTTGATGGACACTGTAATTGATCTTCAGCCTATGCGACAATCCTCTTCTGCGATGGATCTTGTGTGTCCTTTTCCGGCTCCTGATTCTGTGTGTGAGATACCATCTAGCCCACGTGTACGAATGGAGGATTCAACGCTTTCACCTTTGCTTCTAAGTCCAGTGAGTGCCTGTGAAGGAGAACCGGCACACCTTGCTTGTGCCTTGTCCTCCTCGTCATCCAGTTTGCCTGATGCACCTAAGTCTAAGTTGCGTATCTTTTACTCCTGGTTCAAAAAGACATACTTTGTTCCCCCATGGACCCACATTTGGTTGGTGCTTATCTTGATATTCCTCTTCATGTCAATTGGATTTGTGACAGTGTTCTTTTTACTCATAAATGGCCATTATCTCCCTGAATGCTCCGCAGTAAAAATGGTCGATGGAACTTTGGCTCCTCACACATCATCCCATATCATGAAACAAGACAAGACTTTTGTGAATATTTCAGCTTTTCCTGTTCATGATGGCATTATTTGGGACAAAGTAGCTTATGAAATCCATGGTCCGACAGAGGCCCTTAGAGTTCTGTACGTGTTTCGCGTCTTATTAGGGGATGTGGTGACACGGGACATACATTCGGATGATTGGGATGTGCAGGCAGTTCATGCATTGTTTTCAGATTTAAAATATTATGCTGCCTTTGATGCTGAGGATTTGTATTTAAATTCTGCCAATTATGGTGATCTCCTTTGCTATCAACATTATGGGTATAATTTCTACACAAATCAAACTCCATGAGACCTGTTTTAAACTTTACCCAATGGGAACATTGTACAACTCCCACACAGGAGAGTTCTAAAACGCTTAGGGATAAGTTCACCTATTTTTCTAACTATGATTTGACCAATTCTGAATCCTATTATTTCAGGCTTCAAAAATCCCCGACATCGAAGTACCTGTTATCACACACTAAACTAATTTATGCCAACTCATTTAGAACGCAGTTGGCCACACACGGTTATGACCATTGGAAACAGACTATAGATTTAAAATCCATCTGGGGCACAAAGCCATGGCAGGTTCAGGGCATTGAGGCATTACATCGTGCCTGCCTGATCCCGATTCAATTGCTGTTTTTGAATGAAACCGTTTACCAAACGTCCTGTTATGGCCTTGCAACTGTCAAAAATCTAAATACCCCCTCAATTCCAACATTAGCTGAATATAATAATTGGCGGTTACATAATAACTACACCATGGAGGCTTTACAGGATCTACTTCGGAATGCCTCCTTTAATGTCTCTGAAATCGATCCATTGGGATGGTTGTTGTGGCAATCTAATGCTAATGCATGCCAGTTGTGTTTCTATAATGTTACGCCTGGTTTCTTTCAGACTAAGCCTGACCCTCGTTATCCACCTCATCATTCTGTGACTACATACTCGGTAGGTAAATTGTGCCAGCAGTGGCTGGAACACTCTAACCTTGCATCTGTTAAACAGCACCTTTCCATCCTATCAAATGATATTGATTTGGCTGATTTTCTTCTAGGCCCACGTAATCCAAGGGCCAAGAGATTTCTTTATGCCTCTTATAATGAAATTTGGAAACTTTCACAGATGGAAGCTGCCTTCCGTCTGCGTCAAATTGACCAGGCAAACTTGGAAAAAGTCCTTGCTGTAGTAGACAACAGCATTAATACGCTTTCTTCACGCATTTATACCTTAGACAATATTGTTTCTTCTGTAATAGATATTGTGCAAAGTGATGTTTCTGTGTTATATCATGGTCAGAATCAGTTAAGGTCGGTCATGCAATTTGCTTAGGCGTTGCAGACGCTAAAAATGGGTAAAGTGCCTTGGGATTATTTGAATGCCACTGCTTTATTCTTGCCTTTTAACCTGACTGATAAACAGAAGTTTATGTCCATGAAAGATGCTGTATATACGCTGTTACATATTGAACAATTGGAGCCTTTGCCATTCTCTGTAACGGAAACGGACTCTGCTGTTTGGTTAATTCATGGCGTTATCACTTTGCCCTTTTCACGTTTTCAGTTTAAATCATGTATGCAACACTTTCCTGTTGACCGCTTTGAACTGCTTGCCACTGCTTTTCTGCATGAATTATGGGTCCTGCCCTTTGCTTATCGGTGTTTGAGGGAGGATAAAGAAGTTTTCCTCACAGGGGAGGAGTGTGATTCAGTACTGGGTCACTCTCTTGTGTGCAAACACGTTAAGTTGCATGGCGAGTGTAACGTGTCAGCACCCAATCTAGCTTGCTTTCTGAAAGGGACCCCAGTACCATCCATCACGCCTGTCTTTACATTGCTTACTAACGGCAGCTATCTCATTTTATACAATCAAGACTGCTGTGGTTTGCGGGCAGGTGTCCCATACTTGGTAACCGTTTCCCAGTGCGTAACTTGCTGTAGCAATGTCCTTTTCCCGCCCCCGCATGGGAGTTTAGATTCTTCCCTTTGGCCTTCCATTCCAACTTTGAAAACAGAGTTCAACAAGTTGAGCAGGCTCAAAGCCCTTTTATTCCAACAGGAGGTGGCCCTCACTTCCGCCTGTGAAACATTCAGACTGCAGGTGGCTCGGACCTCGAGTGAGATACAGTCGCTTCTTAACACTAACCTCCCACTTCATTTTTGGGAATTAATTCACCAAATATTTAATGCATCTGATACGACAGGCCTTGCCCATTTTTTTAAATGTGTGGGATCTGGCCTGGTCTCTTCCTTTCAAACTATATTCGGGGTAATTCCAGCTTTTATTCATTCTATATTTTCCAGCGTCTTCGGAGGGTTCCCCTTAATATTGGCGCTCGCAGCTGGTGTCCTGCTTCTCCTTCTTGTGTTTCGTAATGGCTGCTCACTTTGTGGCTCTGCACAGGCCGGACCAGCTTCATCTGTACCGTAATCGCCTGTATGAGGCTTTTGGATGCTTGCCTTTAGCAACGCTTGGCATCAGTTACAACTTGACATTCCGCTTTGCCTACTTTACTTGCGTGCAACCAGTGCTTCATTGCAAACGGTGTCGTTTCTCATGGGCGATGGAACTTTGCTTATCAAACACGTGGTGTCCAATCCCTGATTTCAGCCGGTTGATGGGTCCCTTAGAGGCTCATGACGTGGCTTGTTCTGTGGATGGTCCAATGACACGTGCAGCTTTACTTGGAATCTTGGCTCAATTCCAATATAGTTCTTCTCCAATTAAAGAGCAACAGATACTTTTCATGAATTCGTGGAAATCAGTGGAATTAGTGGAAATCAATTTAGTGTATTCAAGTAAAATAGAAACAAACATTTCTTAGCTACCTTTGGTGTGAATATAGAGTGTAACCAAATATTCATCAGTACTAGGCAGTTCATTTGGCAAACAAAGTATACAATACTATAGAGTCATTTATGTGCCTGGATTTAGTACTTTGTGTGGTGCTGATGAATTGATACTGTATTATTTGAAAAACATCTGCCACTTTAGAAGAGTGTCTTATAAGTTTGTCAAGAGAAATATACTTACCGGCCCTCAGTCATAATGACTCCACTGCTTTCAAATTGAAAACAGAAACTCCATGATTGGGTCAAAGTGAACAACAGAAAAAGTCATCATTAAGTAGGAACATGCAACCAGTATGAAGGAAGGCATGTGTGCAGTCCAATCCTAATGGATGGACAGCACGTTCTGCTCCCAGCCTAGGCGTCTGCAGGAGGGCAGGGCCAGGTGAGAGGGCTGGGCCAGACAGCAGCTTCAGACTTCAATACACCTAGCTGCCATAGCTCTGGAACTAGAACAGATTGCCTTTTTGAGTAGTTTGCCTCTCACGAAGATGGTGGCCAAGCGATTGCTCCTCCCGTAACGATACTGACCAAAAGTCCACTTTTTCTTCACTAAAAAAACCTCAAGCTACATAAAAAACAAGATTGTACTTTAGGTATGATCCAAATAAGTATGTAAACACACAAAAACACTGTTTAGGTCTCACATTTCAATAAAATAATTTGTTTTGGATATTTGATGTAATGGTTTGTTGCACACACAAATATAAATGCTACCTAACCAATGTCATAGGACATTATTTTCATCAATGATGAAGCAAGTATGTAGATAATGTGACCATATATTGCTTTTTATGATGGGCTTTTTCTTTCCAAGATGGCTTCTGCATTCGCGAAATAGTCCCTGACAGCTGCTACTACTCCTAAAACGAATGTGCCTCATGCACTGAAATAGAAGCACTCACGGGAAGTCTAAATGACATACTAAACAGTCAAAACCATGACAGTGAGAGAGACATGCTCAACCTGAGCCCCGTCTATGTATATTTTTGACAAATAGTGACACTTGCTGTGGCAAACAGCTACATCTGTCTTTAGCAAGGTCTATAAAGACAATACGAACCTGCCTTCAAGTTATCATTCTGTTTTGTTTCTTGGTCGTACAGAAACATCTATGGAAAATAGTTCCTGAGTAGAATGAATAATTATTTACAATCAAATTCAAGAATATCGAATTGCCAAGTGGGGTTTATGAATAGAGTAGATGACATGGACCAGAGTTTCAGGTTCTTTCTTGTTATTTTTCTTATTGTTCTAGAATGCAACTGTACTTTTGTAGCACTGTAGCACCTTTGACTTGCCAGAGGTATGGTAAGCCCGAGAGGTGTGTCCTCTGATTAGGTTGTGATGGACTTGATACAACAACTACATGCACAGCTAATACAGCATAGGTAGCATAGATTTCACACATACCTCAGCAAGTGCTAAAACCTAAAACTGAGCAATGTCTCTGAAGACGACTCTTCAAGCACAGGTTAGTTCTGAGCCAGTAGGAGCAAAATGTCCATTGTAGGAATGTTCATTTGATTCCATTGCAAGCACGGTGGGTAGAACGAGTAGTCTAACGCCACATGACTTGCAGCCAGATGAGTGATCATTAGGCAGGAAGAATGTGACACCATGGTCAAGAAAGACTGAAGTAGTCATGTGTCTGAGAACTGATCCCACTGTAGTTGGCACAGAAGGTACAGAAGGTATATAGGTGCAGCATGTTCATGTGCATTAGCATGACCAAAGAGAGTGCAAGGGTATGCTCACCTGCACTCAGAGCAAGATTCCCAGGAAATGAAATATATACTGAAGGAGTCTGTGATGGCTGAAGGAGCACTTGTCTACTGAGATGACCTGAGGTTTCTAACGTGTAGTCTTGATGGCTATTGGCTTCAGATTGTTCTTGGTCATTCAATTATCAACTTTAAGAAGTGAAATGTCTTAGTGACCATTGGTACGAGTCAGCTCACTGCTCCAATCAAAAATATTTAACAGCCAAAAAAAGGCATATTTTTCCTGCCATTGTAGATTTGCAAGAAACTTTGATAGTACCAGTAGATTTTTCAGTACAGACTTTAGAAAGAATGGCTTTTGACTGCGAGGTGATCAAAGCTATGTATTCCAAATCCTTTTCAACAGTGTCATATGACATATGGTTGAGACAGCATTTCCCATTTTTGAAAAAAGTCTACATAAATGTCCTTTTGTTCTACTGGTATTAAGATATTCCCTACACAGTCAGAACCATTCTGAATGTTGTAAAACGGGTTATGGGTCGAAATAGTTTGATGTGCCTAGGCTAATCCAGAAGTCCTGGGGCACCAGAGGCGGTGTAAGGACAATCTCTCTTTCAGTACCCCTGCTGGTCGCATGCAAAACAAGAATCTCCTAGCTATCTTACATCCCTTCCACGTCTCCCACCTCCCTGGCCTCCTTGGCTTCCCCCCTATTGTGGTGCCTCCACAGCCCCCGTCAGTCTGTTCTGCAATTTCAACAACTTCAATTTTGATCCGGGATTCACTTTCTTTTTCTCCTATGACACGACTAACTCTGCTAACATCTTAGTCTGCGATCCAATACATATAGCGGTCAATCGATTGAACAACATCCATAAGCCCGTACAGATAATCAGCTTGTGCCTCAGCATTATTCTTCCTGCAATTGGAGATTTTAGTCCAGTCCATTGTCACTGGACATCACTCTGAGATCGCATTCAACAATGCATCCATTGCTGCATTCAACTCTTCATAATTTCCAGGATCCACCCTCGGCCATTGTGCTTTCGCCACAGCCTAACTTTCATGTCACTTTGCAGTATCAATCACAACAACTGGTTCACTTCTGCCTAGTTTTGTCTATACACTTTGAACATACTCTGAAATTCCTCTTAAAACTGAGTCAGGTTTTCTTGAATGTTGGTGAATTGTTTCTTTATGGAGGAGGTCCAAGGTATATGAACCACAACTCTACCACCAACTGCTGGTTCGTCCCTCAAGGGGAGAAGGGCTGAAGAGGATGAACACTCATCATCAGCATCACTTGAGTGAAGTGAAGGGAAGCGTCATCTAGAAAGCTGCCCTACTCTTTGTCTTAATCTCCTGAGAGTGATGATAGGGATTAACTCTTGATGGTCTCTACGCCATAGGACAGAAAGCCCCTGTGCTCTAGACTGTTCCACAGTAGTGGAATCAGCCTCCATCCTGCTCATTGTACTGACAGCCAATCTCAGAACTCACTTGCAATTTGCCTCAAGTAACCACCAGCTGTCCCACAGGCGTTGCTCCATTTCCTGGTGCAACTTAGGACTGTGCACCCAACCCCTTGGCTCGGCATGGAGAAAATGTCTAATAAATTCACTTCCCTCATATCATTACTCTTTCTTCTCTTGTGGTTCAGTGATATGGGAAATTGGTAGGGAGGAGGTGGAGCAGCTGGGGCAGAAGTCCTAACCCTACCCCTAAGGTGGTTAATGTGGTACTTTAACGTTTCCTTAATATCGTTCATAGTCCAGACATGGGATCTGGGCTTGTGCCTATGTGCTTCCTCATGCAACTGGATGAAGAGTGGTCACTGTTTTGTGTCTATTTTATTCTTGGGATCCTTAAGCCTTTTCTGCAGATTGGCTAATCTCTCTATGTTAGAGTTACCATGCTCCGGAAAGGACTTCTTCACATCCTCATTAGTGAGTCCCATCCATTACTTCAAGTATTTGCACATGTGTTTACCATACTGTTGGTACACAGTATGGGCAGGAGTATCTTTTGGTGGGGGCTCCCTACATTTAATACTGTCCAAACCTCATCGCAATTCCCTATGCTGCAATCACACTCGGGTAGAAGGGAAAACTGTTTGCAAGGTCTGTGCTCAATGCTTATCCTGTGGGTGGAGGAAGGCAGGGAAGGAACAGGCTAGGAATCCCTTGAGGTATTATTTCTTCTAACTGATATCATGGAGCGGGAAGCCTGTAGATAAACCTTCATTTTTCACCTAGAATGGCTCATGAAGGTGTCAGGGTGGCTGGATCAGAAGGGCTCTTTCTCTGACATATTTATCTTTCATGGGCCTGTGCTTTCGGTCCTGACACTCCTGCCTATATTTCTTATTTCCACACTATTTCTAGAGCCTTCTCGCACTATACCATGGGATCAAATTCATGCTCATTCCTACTTCTGGACTCCTCCCGATCCTACCTTCCTAACTAATTTTCTTTTAATTTTTCCCCTGTCACTGTTTCAACAAAACGTTAGCCATAATGTAAGCCATGCAAGTACGCAACAAATAAATGGTAAACACTGTTGGACTTTTATCTATTTTTTTTTACTTTTGGTTCAATCTGCACTTGCATTTCAGTGAATTAGCAGGTTTGGTGCTGGGCCATTCTCTACCCTAATTTCCCTGGTAAAACATCTCCTTTATCTCTGGCACCTGGGGGTATATTTACCAGCAAAGCGATGGAGTTCGGCGTTAGCCTTCTTGGCTTAAAGCCGCGCTCCGCCACTTTGGAAACGCAGAGCTGCACCGTATTTACAACAATACGATGCAGCCCTACGTTTCCCCCTGTGCTGGCACTAATTACAGCCGCTTAGCGCCAATGCAGGCACCTTTGCATCATAGTGTAAGGGTGCCTGCGTTGTGGGAATGATTGTTTATGTGCAGGAAGGTGTGTCTTCCTGCACATAAACAATATTAAATGGCGATTTGTATCTTCTATGTGTAATGCTTTGTGCAGCACACATAGAAGTTGCAACTCGCCGTTTTTAAAAGGATTGTTTATGTGCAGGAAGGAACACCTTCCTTCACATAAACAATCATGCATGACAGTTTGCTTTTTATGTGTGCTGCACAATGCAGCACACATAGAAACAGCAAAAACGAGGAGAAATAAAGCATTTCTCCTCGTTTCACCTGTTAAGACCAGATTTTTTTGGTCTTTATTTTGTTGCTGCCCCATATTTATGCCACCCTTGTAAATAAGGGGCAGCGCCAAAATCAATGGGTGTTGCGGCAAAACGCCCACCGCAACACCCACTGCCCACCCCTTTCACGGTAAGTACAGCGTGAAAGGGTGCCTTATTTACAAGGCAGCATTAAGCCATGTTAACTGCCTTAACACTGCCTTGTAAATAAGGTGAAGCCAGTATCGCCACAGGAACGTCAAAAAAAGTGACGTTCCTGTGGTGATAGGGGCTTGTAAATATGTCTCCTGTGGTCCTCATGTAGAGTCTGGTCTAGTACTCCTCTACTTCTCTTCGTGGAGGCAGTTCTGGCTGTCACAATGCACCATTTGTTAAAAATAAAACACAACACTTCAGGCAGGCTTAAATCTGAATAGGGTTTAATGCAAAAAATCAGGCAGCAAAGCAAAAAGATAATTGTTATTTCAACTGAACATAGCAAGCGCTAGAAAACGGTCAGTTGGAGCTCTGCGCTACAACACATCTAAAATCAACCTAGTATATATGCAGTTTCTCTCAGTACAAGACAATGCAGTATGAGCACATGACAAAATCTTGTTATGCTCAGCAGAAAGTATTTAATGTGCAAGTGTCAGGATCTTGGTCTCAAGGAGACGCAGGTTAGCCTTGAAGGGAAGATATCATTTATATCCACAATACTAACTCCATTTGTCTCGCAATATCCCGCTTCTATTGCCAGGTATGAAAGCAAGGTCACGCTTACTGAAAAATGTTTAAAGTACGATATGGAGCATTCAGCCGCGGCCCGTGCAATTACTGGTTGGGGGGGGGCTACTTAAGCAGAAACCACAATGCTTGTCAGAGTGAAGTCGCAATCAAACCCCAAATTCACCTGTGCTTAATCCTTTGGTAGCTTGGCATAGAGCAGTCAGGATTAACATAGAGGCAATGCATAAAGATTTGTCCAATATTTCAAACAGTAAGAACATGACAACACAAGGCAAGAAAAATCCCACAACAATTTAGAAAACTTTGAGTCATTTTTAATAAATTAAACAAGAACAAAATGACAAAAATCTGTAGAACCGGAGATCTGCAGGTTTAAATATTTCAGTGAAAATAGCGCCAAAAAACACAAAGCCACAACTGTGGATATCTGGTTGCAGGATTGGGGCAAAGTCACAAGTGCCGGCTGACTGTGATGGGGAATGGACTGGCTACAGGGACCCAGTTAGGTCCGCTGAACAAGAGCACCTTAAATCCTGGTTGCGGTGTTTTGCGACGTCCCGCATCAAGGATGCGTTGTGCACCGGCTGGTTCCAAAGAAGCAGCAAGGTTTGCGATGACGAGCCCTGAATCGACGTCGAGGATGCTGTCGATGAAGGGTTTGCAATGTGAGTGCCTGTGTCAAGGATGCGTCGCGCAGTGGCAGTTCCAATGAGGCTGAGGGCTGTGGTGTTGATGCAAGGACCCTGTGATGTGAAAGTCCATGCAGTATAGGCGATGCGTTGATTGGTTCTGCTGGATGCGTCGGTTCTGCTGGATCCACAGATGGGCTGGCAGAGCACCTTCAGATCCACTACCTAGGGTCCAGGACTGGGATGGCACCATTTGCCAGAGTAAGATTCACAGTTGCAGAGTCCAGGTGTTAGAACTGGGTTCAAGTTGCAGGTCCAGTCCTACTCACCCAGCAAGATGATGGCAGGGCAGTAGGACAGCAGTTTTGCAGGTCAGCAGTCCAGCAGAGTTGCAGTCCTTTTAATAGCACAGCAGTTCTTCTTCTCGGCAGAGACTTCCACAGTTCCAAAAGTGTACTGAAGAGTGGTGTCTGAGGTCCAATATTTATACCTGGGGCCTCCTTTGAAGTGAGAGAAGCTTCTAGAGGTTGTCTGTCAAGTGCACAGGTTTCCTGCCTCCCCTGCCCTGGCTCCAGACTAAATAGAGGAGATATACAATCCTTTGTGTGAAGGACATAGCCTTATCAGGTATACGTGGGGCTGTGCCTTACTCCACCCTCCATTCCTGCCGGTGATTGCCCATCCACTCACACCTAAGCTCTCTATTTTGTGTGGCTATCTAGGAGGAATTCACAAAGACCAACTGCTAACTACATCTAGTCATGTGACCCAGAGACAGGCTGCAAGTGCTAAATGGCTAAGGCAGGAAAATGCCAACTTTATAAAAGTCAACACAAAGGAGTTAGGCCCAAGTGGACAAAGTGCAGGTAGGGCCATATAAGAGGAAAAAAAGGGGTTTTACCTGGACCTTGTATCATTAAATACACTTATGATTTACTGTGGAGGTCAAAGATAATTATTTTATCTGACCAAGTTTTTTATTTTATTTTTTACTTATCAAAATTCATTTTGTTTTTTCAAATATTCATTCAGTTGCAAACAAAGAAGACACACAAAAATATTAACAACTTTCTATACAAAAAAGTCACAAAGACTCAATCATCAAATAAATAATACGTGAACTACTGTCATTAATGACAACCAACAATACAACATCACCACATAATTTACAACAAATACACAAAAAGCAAAAGATTATGTGCAATCAAATAATGAATCAAATGATTAGCATGTGTAATCAAATAATGAATCAAATGATTAACATAGCTTATGATCACAAAGGGAACTAAACATAGGGGTCGATTCCGATTCGGGCCGGAAAAAGCACCGACCGACTCGGATCCGGAAAAAATACCGACCGACACGTACCCGTGGCGCCCGACACGCCAAGTACGATGCAAGGCGCGAAAAATCCGACCGACACGTAAGGAAACCAAGTCGACCGACCGAGCCGCACGGAAAACAGCAATCCGGCCGGAAAAAAACGCGAATACAACCGACCGACACGCACCCGGAACAAATCCGACCGAAACGTACACGCTAACTCCAACCCGCCAAGTACGATGCAAGGCGCGAAAACCACGAAGCGAGTCGGACGGAGGACAAGCCGTACGACCGACACGCATACAAAACCGAGCCGAAGCAACACAATACACCGCGACCGACGCGTACGCAGCATACAAAACTGCACAAACACAGCGTGAACGAAACGGAGAACACCGTACGAGACCAATGCAGGGTCCGACTCGGTCACAAGAACGTTTCCAACATACACAAACAGCACAAAGGAAAAATCACCCAAAAAAAGGCCAAACAAGCAATTACCAAGCCAATAAATACTGGGGGGGGGTGGGGACAGAGAACAAAGACACACCCACAACTCCACCTATATAAAGGACACAAATCACTACCATGAGCCTTTGCAAATGCCATGCCACTGCCAGCACCCAAGAGAAAGCAACCACACACCCACAGCTCATCCCTCACACAAGCCACACACCATCAGCACACCAACAAATACCTACCTCACATACACCCAGCAAAAGACACACTCACACACCCTCACCTGCACACCAACACACATATCACCCACCATCACCACCCATCACCATGCCCCCCAAGAAGAATCCCAAGTTCCTAGATAGTGAATTGGAAGTCATGGTAGACGAGATCCTCAGGGTGGAGCCACAGCTGTTTGGCACACTGGTCCAACAGACCCCCATGTCGCAGAAAACCAAGATGTGGGAGAGGATCATCAACAGGGTGAACGCACAATCACCATGTCGGCGCACAAAGACCGACATCCAGAACAGGTGGTATGACGTGCGCAGGAGGGTACGGGACATGCTGAAGAAAGACTACATCAACAGCCAATACACCGGCAGTGGCCCTCCTGCCAAGCCAATATACCCCAGGCCCTGGGAGGAGAAGGTGCGGGCCATCCTTCCGCCAGTGAGCGTATATGGACTAGAGGACATCCCAGAGCCTGGTGAGTACACAACAAATGTACACAATATACTGCCACAAAACACACACATCACTGTCAAGGGAGAGTCAAACCATGCACTCCTAGCAATTACACAGCAACCAGAACAGAATCATCCCAAAATGTGTATGTCAGTCAGATAAACACAACACATGCCATCAAAAAAGTCACATCCAACTGTGCCAACACATGTACAAACACAACTACAACTACAGCTAGGCAGTGGCACAAATAGAACTAACAAACACATCCACACATGTAGCCACCACAACAACACCAACACACAGTGAAGACCACTCAAAGGAAGGAATTCTGTGTATGCTGGCCAAGTCAGTGTAGCCAATAGCATCATGGGAGTCGCAGTCACACATATTGCCCCCCCACAACTGTCCCATCCACACCACCATGAACCATGCGCACATCACAGGGAGTGGAGAAGGACTCACAAGATGGCTGACACTGGCTACTGCTGTGGGGAGCACAAGGCCCTGCTGGCAACTGTGCACCAACAAACAGCAGGACACCACTGACTGACATCCTGAGAGACAACTTACACTCCCTGCAATGCAAGCACGTTCCATGGTGGGATAACTGGCTGGCTGGCTGGGTGGGAAGGAGGACTTGCAGCACTAACCATAGTCACAAGCACCTCCCCTCACACACACCCCAACACAAACTCCACAGTACCCACCTGGTAGAATGCAATGCCCCCCATCCTAACACAAGATCCCACAAAGAACCACCACCCTGGGTTATGTTGTGTGAAGCACAGGGACACTTTTGGGACTTCCAGCCAAACAACTGCCAGGACAACACTCCCAGCCATCCTGTCAGCACAGCCAGCCCACCCCACAGGGAAGCAGAGTCAAAAGGAAGGAAGCATGGGCATGCTGGGAAGGGGGGTGGAGGCAATAGCATGATGGGAGTCGTAGTCACAGACATTGCTCAGCCTCACAACTGGCCCATCAACACCACCCTGAACCATGCTCACATCACAGGGAGTGGAGAAGGACTCACAAGATGGCTGACACTGGCTACTGCTGTGGGGAGCACAAGGCCCTGCTGCCAACTGTGCACCAACAAACAGCAGGACACCACTGACTGACATCCTGAGAGACAACTTCCACTCCCTGCAATGCAAGCACGTTCCATGGTGGGATATCTGGCTGGCTGGGTGGGAAGGGGGACTTGCAGCACTGACTATAGTCACCAGCACCTCCCCTCACACCCCCCAACACAAACTCCACAGTACCCACCTGGTAGAATGCAATGCCCTCCATCCTAACACAAGATCCCACAAAGCACCACCACCCTGGGTTATGTTGTGTGAAGCACAGGGACACTCTTGGGACTCTTAGCCAAACAACTGCCAGGACAACACTCCCAGCCATCATGTCAGCACAGCCAGCCCACCCCACAGGGAAGCAGAGTCAAAAGGAAGGAAGCATGGGCATGCTGGGAAGGGGGTGGAGGCAATAGCATGATGGGAGTCGTAGTCACAGACATTGCTCAGCCTCACAACTGGCCCATCAACACCACCCTGAACCATGCTCACATCACAGGGAGTGGAGAAGGACTCACAAGATGGCTGACACTGGCTACTGCTGTGGGGAGCACAAGGCCCTGCTGCCAACTGTGCACCAACAAACAGCAGGACACCACTGACTGACATCCTGAGAGACAACTTCCACTCCCTGCAATGCAAGCACAGTCCATGGTGGGATATCTGGCTGGCTGGCTGGGTCGGAAGGAGGACTTGCAGCACTAACCATAGTCACAAGCACCTCCCCTCACACACACCCCAACACAAACTCCACAGTACCCACCTGGTAGAATGCAATGCCCCCCATCCTAACACAAGATCCCACAAAGCACCACCACCCTGGGTTATGTTGTGTGAAGCACAGGGACACTCTTGGGACTCTTAGCCAAACAACTGCCAGGACAACACTCCCAGCCATCCTGTCAGCACAGCCAGCCCACCCCACAGGGAAGCAGAGTCAAAAGGAAGGAAGCATGGGCATGCTGGGAAGGGGGTGGAGGCAATAGCATGATGGGAGTCGTAGTCACAGACATTGCTCAGCCTCACAACTGGCCCATCAACACCACCCTGAACCATGCTCACATCACAGGGAGTGGAGAAGGACTCACAAGATGGCTGACACTGGCTACTGCTGTGGGGAGCACAAGGCCCTGCTGCCAACTGTGCACCAACAAACAGCAGGACACCACTGACTGACATCCTGAGAGACAACTTACACTCCCTGCAATGCAAGCCCGTTCCATGGTGGGATAACTGACTGGCTGGGTGGGTGGGAAGGAGGTCCGGCTGTCAACCAAACACAAGCAATGCAGACCATGTTCACACCCCAGAAAATACATAGAAATGCCCAAATAATGCAGGACAATGTGCCACACCAATATCAACCCCTGACTGTGACGACTTAGGACAATGCAATGTACAGGCCCGCACCCAGAGGCACAGTCACAACTGTCATGTGTGTCAACCATTGATGCCTGCAGAAATATGACATACATTGTTTGTGTCTCCCAAAAACAGGTGATGATGGGGACACAGCAGCAGACGCTGAGGAGTCCCAGTCCCAGGCTCAAGAGGATGCCGAGCTCACTGGCGTCGTACAGCCTCTGTCCTCCTCTGACGATGAAGAACAACCTGGCACATCCGGTGCAAGTCAACATGCAGCACCAGCAGGACCACCAGCTGCAGCACCAGCAGGACCACCAGCTGCACCCCCTGCACCCACCCCTACAACGACTGTCACCACGAATACCATCCCTGCCGACATGGACAGAATAAGGAGCAACACCAGCACAGTGACCCTGGACCAACCTGGGGCCATGGACACCACCACCACCACCAACCCCCAAGGTGGACCAGGGTTATTTGTGCGTGCCACTGCACACACTGCACATGTCAGCAGGGGTGGTGGGAGGGGTGGGAGACAGAGGTCGCTGCTTGCAGACGTTGCTGGTGTGCATGACGACCCACAACTGGTACGCATAGCTGATGCGTACCAGTCCAGCACCGGAGAGCTCAGCCAGGTAGTGGGGCTCCTCAGAGACATTAAACAGCAGCAGGCTGCCCATCATGCCCGCTTGGACTCCCACATGTCCCACGTGGAGTCACACATGTCCCGTGTGGACTCACACATGTCCCGCGTGGAGTCCAAGTGGGATGCACTGCATGAGATGACGGCGGTGCCCAGGGACATTTTACAATGCCTCCGCCAGATGAACAGCAACCAGTCCACACCTCCCTGTGTGCCAACAACATCTGGTGCCGAACAAACTGCAACTGCCACAGGGAGGGAGGAGGACTCTGGCGGAGAGTCCCCTGCACCGCAGCAGCCTGCACTTGAGGGCCCCCCCCAAGAAGAGGGGTCGTCCGAGGAGGGAAAAGTGAGAGGCCGATGGCCAAGCGCAACTCCCAGGAAGCCTGAACCTGTTCTGGATGTTCGCCTTTGTGCACAGACTGTTCACCCTGTTGACGGCAACACTACTCCCACACATTGCATGGGGAGTACAAGTTGGACCAATGTGTCAGACAACTGTGGCCCCGATACTGGGGATCCTGTCTACCCGGACTTTCAATTCACCTAGGAACTTGGGATTGCAAGATTCATGTACAGCACAACCCATCCTATGCACTATTAACACAAATGTATCACAATAAACACACTAATACACCATACTTGCCTCTGTCGTGATTCCAACGTGGGTGCTGTTATGGGGATGATGACCTGCAAAATTACACTGTGTATGCGAACTGCAACAGCAAGGACAACACAGGCATGTGAGTACAGGCAACGTGACACACATGAGGGAGACACACCACCAGGGCTACACGACACATACACACCTAGGCCATCTGACTCATTGCCTACACTGATGTTGCCAGGGAAGACGGTGCAATGCACAGACACCACACCCATTCCCAGTTGTAGTCAAGTAGCCCACAGGTGCAGTAAGCAAATGGCAGTCAAATGTGTGACCACAGACAACGCACATCACAAAGTGAAGCACAGGTTTATTACACAGTTGCAACATGCCGTAACCACTACAGATGCAAGGTAACCCCACCTGGTAGCGGGCACACAGTCAACAACTGTAGACGGAAGGAAGTCCATGGGTGTGGCGCACATCACCTGTAGGGACACAACAGCTACCAGCCTGGATGTGCACTCACGTCGTCGGTGGACACAGTTGACCAAACGAATCTGAAAGTACCCTGTGAAGGACAGAAATGACACACAGTCAAAAGCAATGGAGTACAGGACAGAACAGCAAAACTCATGCACAATACATGTTACAAGATACCCACCCAGAACCAAGTTAGCATGTCAACACTGTTGGGGAGTACAGCCCACCTGTCACCACACATCGCAACACACATCCAGTCAAGTAGCCCATGGACACACTCCAACAGCACCAGAGCACCACCCACACATCATGCCAACTCACATCATTGACATGACACCTCAGGATACTCACATTCAGCTAAAGAAGTTGGTGATGAGCTGTGTGCGGACATCACCATCACCATCATCATCATCATCATCGTCACTGGCATCGTGGTCCAGGCCAGGATCCTCCACAGGTGGCGGATGTTGGTCATTGTCATCCTGGATGAGAGGCAACTCCTTCCGCACTGCCAGGTGGTGGAGCATGCAGCAGACGATGATAATCTTGCACACTTTCGCAGGGGCATATGGGAGGGACCCTCCGGTCTTGTCCAGGCAGCGGAAGCGGCTCTTCAGGAGACCAAAGGTCCGCTCAATCACTCTCCTGGTCCGACCATGTGCCTCATTGTAGCGCATCTGGGCAGGTGTCACAGGGTTCCTGAGGGGTGTCAGCAACCACGGCATGTTGGGGTATCCCGAGTCACCTACGGACAGACAAGTGCACATTAGCTGACTTGGAAAAGTGGGCGGAATACTACAGATCAGATCACACACAATGGCACAAAGTCAGTACACACCGACAAGCCAGGCACGCTGGTTCTGCATCTGTGCCATCATCCTGGGGATGCGACTACTCCTCATCACAAAGGCATCGTGTGCTGAACCAGGGAAACGGGCACACACGTGTGTGATGGTCATGTCTGCAAGACACACCACCAGTGCATTGACCGAGTGGTAGTGCTTGCGGTTCCTGTAGGCCTGCTCCTGGGCCTGTGGTGGTACCAAAGCCACATGTGTCCCATCAATGGAGCCAATTACATGCGGCATCCTCCCCAGGGCATAAAAGTCACTCTTCACGTAAGTGA